>CM053266.1:17358309-17563644 GCA_028583415.1 Protea cynaroides
AGATCACTGCGAGCTTCGTTTATGAAAAAATCCTGCAGCAATGCGTAGGGTCGACGGTACCGGTGGGCTCCGAGCTGCAAGCCAAGGCCGCGTAGCGGCACCAACTTTTCCTTCATGGACCAAGGCGACTCTCGTTGAAAGCTCTGCGCCGGGCTTGGTGCCATTAAAAACTGGGATTTTCTCTAGCCCCATCGGCGAACGAACGAACAAAGACAACAAGAACTCAAGCTTCACTGTTCAAGTTCAAGGAGCTTCTTTCTGTCCATTCAAACTGCCCAGGTAATATTTTTAGTTGATGATGCAGGTTATACCATTGAAGACTATGTAAATGCTCCAGCGTACGGGAACGTAGCGGCGATGAAAGTTGAAGCTGAAGTGGATACACATGACTCCTCTTGCGAGTGCAACTCATGTGTATTTGATTAGATATTTTCTTAGTTTTCTTTATTTGGATTTATTATGGACATGTATTTGATATTTATTTATGTCTCAGTTGATACAGAATAATTTGCTATTTAAATATTAATATCACAGTAGATTCTCAGTTCATTTTACTATTAGACTTCCGCTATCATATATTTACTCTGATTATGAATGCGGATGTATGGAGTTTAGATAACACGGATATAGCGTACTTGAGATCTTGGTTGAACCGTTGGTTTGTTAGTGGTTCATCACCCATTTTGAATAGTACGGAATTGGGGTGTGACACTTGTCATCAACGAAGCTAAGCGGAATCATATCATTCCTTCTAGGGGTATTAGACAAGGTGATCCCTTGTCCCTAGCCCTTTTTATTCTTTGCTCTCAGGCCTTATCTTCTATCATTCATCATGCTAAAAATCAAAGTCATTTGGCTGGTATTAAATTTCACAATAGGTTTCCATCTATTAATCATTTACTATTCGTCGATGATTGCCTATTGTTCTCGCAAGCTAACCTTAATCAGTTAATGGTTATCAAAGATTGATTAGAGAGGTATTTGATAAGTATGTGATTTTTATATTTTTATTCCCTTTGTATTATGCTTTTTAATGTGTTTTATACCTTATTGAGATGATTATAATTTGTTTTATAAGTTTGACATATTTTAGAGACTTTATGAATTAATTGCTAAAATATAATCCTGCATTCTTAATATTGACGTTATGAGCTTCGTGTAGGTTTTTGACATGGAAAGAATTCCAGAATTGAGAAGTGTTCTTCAGTAAAGTTGTAGAGGACGTCTCAAACTTTCCGAAATGGTGTTATGGAGAAAAATCTTAGGTTTTTTCGGGCCTCCAAACATTGCCTCAAAGTCTGACACAAAAATTTGATCCGAATCCAAATCGGAGCAACCGTACGATCTGATTAAAGCATTCAACAATGGATGGAATTTCATAAAGAGTTTCCTACTTATGTTAGGAAACCTACAATAGAAGTGGTTGAATTGATTTGGTATTTGAGTCAGATAAGGAAACTATCATTCTAAAAGACTCCAAGGAAGAAAGGTAACTCTACAATTTCAAAATTTCAAATAGAGAAATAATTTTAAACAAAGAAGGAATTTTAAGCTATAAAGGATGGCCATGTTTTATATATAGAGCACTAGTGTTGAAGATAATATCTCTCAATCTGTCTTTTTCTCTTTTTGAATGATTTTTGTTCTATCTCTCTCTGAAAGGATTGTAATATCTGGCTAGTTTTCTCATTTAGTTCAAGGGGATTTTGAAGCCCAAACTCATGTCAAGAGTGTAATCACTTTTGAGTAACGTTCTTCTTCTTCTGTCTTTTATTGGAATTATTTATTTTATTCTTCTCTCTTTATTTATGATGTTTGTCTGAATAATTCAGTAATAGCCTGCTGAATCAGTTAGACTAATATTGATTGCTAGATCTAGAAACTGTGATACATAATCATTCTATTTTTAATCACAAGTAGCGAATAGTGGTAGATGATCATGTTCAAGTTTTCATCTCATCATTATGAATGAAATAACCTAAGTTAAATAATTCCCGCTTGTGAGAGATTATTGCTTAAATTCATGACATGTTTTCTTCTTTCTTAATGCTGCTGTTGAATTAAATATTGAGAGCTTATTTAGTATTGTTCAATGGTTAGATCTCTCTGAAGAGATTTTTTCTGTAGAGATATTCACGGGAATACTTGGATAACAGAGCTTATTGTTATCTAGGGTCTTTACTTCTAATTGTGAGGAAGAGAGTAACATTGTGATTAATTTTACTTGTTACATGTGTGGGTAGATATTGAACCAAGAACTGAATTCTTTCTCTTTAATTATTTCTGTATTTAAATTCTGTCTGTTTATTTTTAGTTTGATTTAACAAACCAAAACCCTCCTTCGTTATTGTGTTTGCTTAGCATTAATTAGTATATTTAGTTTAAGTAAAATATAAATTTTGATCAAATCACTCTCTGTGGGATCGACTTTTGCTTACCCTATTTATAGTTTATTAATTAGGTCAGTGAAGAAATACATAATTAATTTGGTGCATTCGATACGTTACCTGTCACACCCCAATTCTGCATATTCAGAATGGGGTGATGAACCGCTCATAGACCAACGGTTCAATCAGGATCTCAAATAGGTTGTGTCCGTTTGCTTAAACCACACACATCCACAACAATAATCAGAGTAAATACACAATAGTGAAATTCTTAAATATTAAATGAACTGAGAATCTAAATGTGATAAAATAAATCATTTGACCAATTATTTCCAAAAAGACTAAGACATAAACTTAAATAATTAATTCAAATACATTGTATATATAATCCAAATAAAAGTCTAATCCAAAACACAAGAGTTGCACTCGCATGTCGAATCATGCGACTCCATCATCACTTCAGCGTCCATCGTCACAGCTTGCCCGTACACAGGAGCATTTATATAATCTTCAACAGTGGTAACTGCATCATCAACTAAAATATTCAACGTCGAAAAGGGTGAGCACACATCACGGCTCAGTGAGCAAACAAAATAATACAACAAACATATGCATGCATTCAATTCATATCTGTGGTCTGGTTTATAAGTTTGCAATGTGCAATAGAAAGGTTCGGAGGTCGCCTTACCTCTATACACGAGTGTGTGAAGCCGCCGAATGAATATCGACATTGCCGTTCCACATGCACCCACCATGGAAACAGTGTACCCAATGGGTATCGATATTGCTGTACCACATGCGCCCATACCAATACATAAGCCCTTGTTGGTGAGGGCTTGCAAACTGGGCTTGCAACTAACCAATCCTAATGTTAAACAGTGTATCCAAGGCCTCACCCCAACATCCCTCAATACGTCCATAGAGATAGAGCTAAGGCCCCCCGGCAGAGTCAGAGACTACACGGTCCGAGACCACCTCCCCTGATGCCCTACGACGTAATAGCTCTGCTAAGGTAATGGCGATACGAAGATGTTAGTGGACAAGACTTGAGTAGAGATAAAGCTAGAGTCTGGTGACCAGGAAAAACCACAGTGTCACGTCCTCCCCCTGATGCCTTACTCGCATCAAGTACGCTAACCACACACAAACATTCACATGCCGATTCCTAGCTTCATCATCATCATCATGTTATAAATAAAAAAAAATTAAATACGTATGAACAGTAATAGCAGGAATATTTGGATGACATGTTAAATGCACAATACACACATACACGCATAGAATCAATCAATCATGGTATCGGACTCAATAAGCAAAAATAGCTTTTTATTATCCAATTAATTTAGGTCTTGTTCCCTCACCTTTGATTGAGTGTAGATCCTCGTTCACACTTTAAGAATCACTTTTAAATCACTAGGAAAATCTAACAAGTCGATAGATTTTAATTAGAATTAATTCCAACAAATTTAGACTAGCTGAAATCATAGGGTCACAGGTTGGGTAGCACCTAGGGTCGGTTACCCAATCGACCCTAGGGTGTAGGGTCGGACATGGGTCGGTTACCAATCGACCCTATGTACGACCACACCCTCCCTGGGACTTCCCAAGGGCATGTGATTAATCCTTTGGTATCGTAGGTCTATTCTAAGATTGTTCTATGGCTCATAACTATGATTTTTATACACTTTCCATTGCTTATGATGATTACTTCCATGGATTCCTTCGAAAATCATCCATGGATAGATGATTTGAGTTTCTCCTAATCCTAACTTCTTCATATTCCATTCTAGGCTCTTAATTTATGAAGGGAATTAGACTCATACCTGAAGTTGGCTGAGATTCAGAGGTTTCTCTGAAGTTCCTCCTCTTCCTTAGTCTTTGCTTCAATTTTCCTTCTCTTCTTCTCTTCCTTCTCTTTCCCTTTCTCTTACTTTCAATTAGGGTTCTAAAAGGAGTGAAAGAGGCTAAGGGACGTCCTATTTATAGAGTAAAACCCTCCAAAATAAGTCCCATCGAGATTAGGAAAGGACCCCTTGAAATTAGGAAAGTTTCCTAATTTACGGTTTCAGTCTGTCGTCATAGGGTCTAAAGAGTCGCAGGATCCGTCGACCCTACGTTTTTCTAGTCATGTGATCCTAGGACTAGAAAATCATAGGTTGGACTTCTGTTGAGGTGGGGTCGACCCTACCTGTTTAGGCATGCGACCCTACCCTCATATTTACTATTTTTGGGTCAAATTCATACCTGGTTTTGTGATTTCCTTCACGCACTTGGTCCACTTGGCTTGACCATGATAGGTAGACCTGGTACAAGGTGGTAAGACCGGTTAGTTTAATACAGGTCTTACAACTCCCCCCTTCTTATTAAAAATTTTGTCCTCGAAATTGGTACATACCTTCCGAGTCGAAAAGATGAGGGTATTGTTTTCGCATAGCATTCTCTTCCTCCCATGTGATTTCTTCTATATCTCGGCTTCTCCAGGTGACCTTAACATAGTAGATATCACGGTTGCATAGTCGTTGAACCTTTCAACTAGTGATTTCAGTTGGTGCTACCTCAAATGTCAAATCATCAGTCAAATCAGGTGGATCCACTGTCAAAACCTGTATTGGGTCCCTGACGTACTTCTTCAATAATGAAACATGGAATACATCATGCACGTTTGACATAGCCGGTGGTAGTGCTAGCTGATAAGCCACCTTTCCACGTTTAGCTAGAATTTCATATGGCCCGACATATCTCGGACTAAGCATCCCTTTCTGTTCGAACCATTTTAAACCTCGCATAGGTGATACTTTCAAGAATACCTTATCACCTACGACAAATTCAAGGTCTCGGCGTCGAGTATCTGCATACTGTTTCTGACGATTCTGAGCCATTCTTACTCTTTCCTTGATAATGTCGACTACTCGACATGTCTCTTCAACAAATTCTGGTCCAACAATACTATATTCTCCAATTTCATTCCAAAACAGCGGAGTTCGACACTTCCTACCATACAGTGCTTCATAGGGTGACATTTGTATAGTAGCCTGATAGCTGTTGTTATAAGCGAACTCGATCAATGGTAGTTTTTCATCCCATGATCCTTTAAAATCAATTACACAGGCTCGAAGCATGTCTTCTAAAATCTGAATGGTACGCTCCGATTGTTCGTTTGTCTGAGGATGAAATGCAGTACTAAACTTCAATGTTGTACCCATAGCCTTTTGCAATCCTTCCCAAAACTTTGAAGTAAATCGTGGATCTCTGTCGGACACAGTGCTTTCAGGTACACCGTGTAGTCTGACAATATTATCCACATACAACTTAGCTAACCTCTCCAATGTATACTGAGGTCGTATAGCTATAAATCGAGCTGTTTTAGTCAGACGGTCTACAATCACCCAAACCGCGTCAACTAGTCGGGGAGTCAGTGGTAACCCGGTGACGAAGTCCATAGTGATGCAGTCCCATTTCCATGCTGGTTCTGGTAGCGGCTGTAACAGTCCTGCAGGTATTTGTCGTTCAGCCTTCACCCTCTGACAATTTAGGCATTGAGACACAAATTTAGCTACATCTATTTTCATTCCTCTCCACCAATATAATTTCTGTAAATCATGATACATTTTTGTACTTCCAGGATGTATCGAATAGACGGTGGTGTGAGCTTCTTTCATTAGTCAGTGTCTAATGTCCAAATTTTTTGTTTCAGGAACACATATTCTTCCTTTGTACTTCAGTACTTTTTCATCGTCCAAGGCGAACTCAGGGATAGTCCTACCATTTTCAATGTCCTCTTGTACCGTTCTTAGATAAGGGTCTGATTTTATAGCGGTTTCACTTCATCTATTATATCAGGTACAATCTTTAATTTTGCGAACATATTTGAAATCCGATGAATAAACCCTTGGTTGGTTAATTCACTGGTGCATCTACCACAAATTGCTCATTACCAAGATTGAATACTTTTCCTGTAGCACACATTGCTGCAAACGTGTTAACCTTCTCTTGGGATTTTATCATTGCTTTTCTACTCAGCGCATCGGCAACTACATTAGCTTTCCTTGGATGATACTGGATATCACAATCATAATCTTTCAATAGTTCCAGCCATCTTCTTTGTCTCATATTCAACTCTTTCTGATTAAAGAGATAAGTGAATGTCACACCCCAATTCTACACTATTCAGAACGGTGTGATGAACTGCTAATAAACCAACGGTTCAATCAGGATCTCTAATAGGTTGTGTCCATTGAAAATAAAACCATACACATCCACAACCATAATCAGAATAAATACACTATAGCGGAAGTTTTAATAATAAATGAACTGAGGAATCTGACTGTGATAATCATAAATAAAGTATCAAATTATGTTGTATCAACTAAGATATAAGTAAATAAAATATCAATTACATTTCCTTAATAATTCAAATGAAAATCTAATCGAAAACGCATGCGTTGCACTCGCATGAGGAGTCATGCGTTTCCACTAAGTCTTCAGCTTCTATCGCAGCGACATGCCCATACACAGAAGTATTTATATAGTCTTCCACCGTGGTACCTGCATCATCAACTAAAAATATTCGACGTCGAAAGGGTGAGCACACATCATGGCTCAACGAGCAAACAAAACAATGCAACAACCATATGCATGCATTCAATTCATATCTGTGATCTGGTTTATAAGTTTGCAATGTGCTATAGAAAGGTTCGGTGGCCGCCTCACCTCTATACACGAGTGTGTAAATCCATCCAATGAGTATCGACACTGTCGTCCCACATGCACCCACCATGGACAATATACATCCCATGAAAATGACATGGCTGTACCGGTTGCCCACACCAACACGTAAGCCCCTGCTGGCGAGGGCTTGCAAACTGGGCTCGCAACTAACCAATCCTAATGTCAAATAGTGTATCCAAGGCCTCACCCCAGCATCCCTCAATACATCCATAGAGATAGAGCTAAGGCCCCCCGGCAGAGTCGAAGACTACAAGGTCCGAGACCACCCCCCCTGATACCCTATGATGTAATAGTTCTGCTAAGGTAATGGCGATACGATGATGTCAGTGGACATGACTTGAGTAGAACCATGGCACAATATACACCCCATGAAAATGGTATGGCTGTACCAGTTGATTCCATCCCCTACCCGCACCATGTACACAAACCACACACATTCATTCACATGCCTATTCCTAGCATCATCATCATCATCATGTTATAAATAAACAGAATTAAATATGTATGAACAGTAATAGCAGGAATATTGGATGACATATTGAATGCACATACAAGCATACACGCATATAATCAGTCACGACATTGGACTAAAGAAATAAAATAGTTTATTATTAACCAATTAGTTTAGGTCTTGTTCCCTCACCTTTGCTTGAGTGTTGATCCTCTTTTAAGCTTTAAAACCACTTTTATATCAATAAGAAAACCTAACAAGTCGATAGATTTTGGTTAGAAGTCATTCCGGCATCATTAGGCTTGTTTTTAAGCACGGGTCGCAGGGTGGGTTGCAGATAGGGTAGCAGTCTACATCGACCCCCAGGGTAGGGTCGATGCCAGGGTCGGATGTTCCATCGACCCTGGGTGCTACCACCCCTATTCTGGACTTCCCAAATACTGGGGGTCGATCCTGTGGTCTGGTAGGGTCGATTCCCAATCGACCCCACGTGTGACCCCCCGTGGGTTGAGTCGAGATTTTCATCCTACAGTCCATTCTTTCACGTTTGGGTCCTATGGCTTACTTCCACAATCCATTATAGGCTTGTTCTATGGCTTAGAACACTAGGTTTCTTCCTTACCTTGTCTACCAAGATTTCTCCATGGATTTCATCGAAATCTTCCCATGGATGTATGATTTGGGTTTCTCCTAGACCATACTCTCTTTATGAACTATTCTAAGGTCTTAGATTATCAAATAGAAAGCTTGGTTTGTTGAGATTCAGAGATTTCTCTGAATTCTTCAATTCAGTCTTCTTCTCTAACTTTCCTTCTCTTCTTCTTCTCTTCTCTTTCTCTCACTCTCAATTAGGGTTTCAAAAGGAGTGAAAGAGGCTTAGGGATGTCCTATTTATAAAGTAGAATCTCTAAAAATAAGTCCCATTGAGATTAGGAAGGAATCCCATTGAAATTTGGAAAGTTTCCTATTTACGGTTTCTGTCGACAAACAGGGGGTCAATGAGGGGGTCGGAGATCCCGTCGACCCTCAGTTCCTAATTTGTCCAACCCCCAGTGAATAATCAGGGGTCTGACTTCTATGTGAGGGGGGGTCAACCCTGTAGGTCTGGGTATGCGACCCTACCCTCATTTTGACTATTTTTGGGTCAGTTTAATACCTGTCTTTGCTATTTCCTTCACGCACTTGGTCCATTTGGCTCGACCATAATAGGTAGACCTGGTACAAGGTGGTAAGACCGGTTAGTTTGATACGGGTCTTACAGTGAAACTCTTCTGGTCTGATTTAATCTGAAATTTTTCTCCATACAAATAATGTCTCCATATTTTTACAGCATGTACTACTGCCGCTAACTCCAAGTCATGAGTGGGATAGTTCTTTTCATGTGTTTTCAGTTGTCTTGAAGCATATGCAACTACTTGTTCTCCTTGCATAAGTAAGCATCCTAAACCCAATCCAGATGCATCAGTGTATAAAACAAATGGTTGTCCTGGAATAGGAATAGTCAAGATGGGAGCAGATATCAATCTTGCCTTCAATGTTTGGAAACTATTCTCACATTTTCCAGTCCAAATAAACTTCTCTCCTTTCTTAGTCAAACTGATAAGCGGTACAGCGATCCTGGAGTAGTCTTTCCACGAATCGTCGGTAATACCCAGCTAGACCTAGAAAACTTCTAATTTCTGCAACACTCTTCGGTGCTTCCCACTTCACAATGGCTTCAATCTTGCTAGGGTCCACTTTAATTCCTTCAGCAGATACAACATGGCCTAAGAAAGCGACTTCATTTAGCCAAAACTCACACTTTGTAAATTTGGCGTAAAGCTTCTCTTTTCGTAATCGCTGCAGAGCGGCTCTTAGATTCATAATATGAGTTTTCTTGTCCTTGGAGTAGACCAATATATCATCAATAAATACAATGACCGACGTATCCAACATATCATGGAATACCCGATTCATAAGTTACATAAAAGTTACTGGTGCTTTAGTCAATCCAAAAGACATGACCAAAAATTCATAATGTCCATATCTCGTCCTGAATGCTGTCTTGGGAATATCACCATCCTTAATCTTCAACTGATGGTATCCTGATCGAAGATCGATCTTGGAGAACACCTTGGCACCTTGCAACTGATTGATCAAGTCATCGATCTGAGGCAATGGGTACCGATTCTTGATTGTCAGCTTATTCAGTTCCCGGTAGTTTATACATAGTCGAACACTACCGTCCTTCTTCTTTACGAATAATACTGGTGCTCCCCGTGGTGATATGCTAGGTCTGATGTAACCCTTGTCCAGTAGTTCCTGTAAATGTACTTCTAATTCCTTCAGTTCAGTAGGAGCCATTCGATAGGGTGCTTCAGATACTGGTGCGGCTCCGGGTATCAGATCTATAATAAACTCTGTAGCTCGGTCGGGCAGTAGTCCTGGTAGTTCTTCTGGAAATACATCTGGAAAGTTACGCACCACATCAATATCCTCCATTCGTGGTGCTTCCTTGGTGAGGTCGACCACTAAGACTAGATACCTAACTCCTCCTTTCTCGAGGCATTTCCTAGCCTTTAATGCAGAGAGGATGAGTTTTCGTTTACGGGGGAGTTTGGTTCCCGCAAAACTAAACTTTGCTCCTTCCTTGTCTTTAAATGTCAGCTTCTTTTTCGCACATAATAGATTTGCAGAATGCCGAGCTAACCAGTCCATTCTCAAGATGACGTCAAAGTTTGCCATCTCAAGTTGAATCAATGTTGCATCCAAAGTCTTCTTGTCAATAAGAACTGGACATGGCCCATAACCTTTTTCTAATGTCACTTCTAATCCCATAGGCTATCGTACAAGCAGTTTGTAGTCTAAAGATTTGAGGGGTAGATTTAGCTTCTTTTCAAATGACACAGATATAAAAGAATGAGTAGCTCCAGAATCAAAGACCACTCTGGCGGAAATGCCATTAATAGGTACGTTACCTGTGATTTGTTTTAATTTAGTCTACATGCTCATACAATGTAACACAATTTAAAAGGTTCAGGTCATACCAGTGACCACATCAGGCGATACAGTAGCATCCTCAGATGTAACAGCGTAAACTCTTCCTTGCTGTAGCTGCTTTCTGGGCTTAGGGCCCTCCCTTGAAATATAACCCACTTGATTGCAGTTAAAATACCTTACTCCTTCATTATTTTGCTTTGGTTGCGATGGGGCTACTGAAGTAGTCTTGGCTACAACATTAAAGCCTTGAGTACGGAAGGGTCTGAATGTCTTGGTGTTCCCTCCGTTATAAGAATTCCCATTAGGCCTTTTGATACCCCTATTTTGAGCAAAGTAGCTCTCTTTCTGGCTCGACTCTACCACTCGAGCAATTTGTATAGCTTCATTGTAGACTTTCTTCTTAAGTCCCAGAACATGTTCATGAATGCTTCCCCTAAGTCCCATGACGAACCTTCGGGTCTTCGTATCCTCCTCTTGCATACTGACTGGTGCAAAGAAGAACAGCTCCTCATAACGCTATTGATATGCGTCGATAGTTATCTGTCCTTGATATAAACTCAGGAACTCTCTCTCCATAGAATCTTTGAAGCTCTTGGGGAAGTACTTTTCAAAGAATGCTTCTTTATATATAGCCCAGGTCAATTGGGTGTGCTTCGTTAACAAATAAGTCCGTGTGGACTTCCACCAGTGGTGTGCATCACCTTTTAGCATGAATGTTGCACACAGTACTTTCTCCTCCTCGTTAACTGTCATCATCATGAAATTTCTCTCCATTTTGTCGATCTAGTGTGCTGGCCACAAAGGATCTGCTGGCTTACCATTATATTCCTTGGGCTTCATCTTCAGGAAACGCTCGATCAGGCGGGAGTGGTCCAGCTGATACGGAGCGTAAGCCCCATACATAGGTGGTTGATATGGGTAACTTCCTTAAGCTACCTCAGGATTCTATACTTGGGCCTGCATCACTGGTGTTTGAGGTACGTGGGGTACCGTGTTACTTCCCCCTGGTATCGTGCTGGCCTACCCTGCTGGCATAGGTGTTATATGGACAGCTGGAAAAGCCATCCCTATAGCAGCTTGCATATTGACTTGAGCCTGCTGTATTTGCTGTAGCTGTTGTGCTAAGTTCATTACGGCTGTGGCCAAATCTGTAGGTGGGGCTGGCAAGTTTGTAGAATTTGCCTGGCCACTAGCTACTGGTGGTGCCGTATTCAGATTCTCCTATGCTTCAAGATTTATATGGCTGTCTTCCTCCACAGGTGGTGGTGGTGGAATTGGGTTACGACTTTGTCTGGTCACTCTTCGCCCAGCCATTTCCTGTTCTGGTGGTGGTAATGTCTGCAAACAATCATAGCACATGTGAGGCAATCAATATAAGTTGTTCTTCAGTCAAACATCCAACTAATCAATATAAATTTCAAAATTTTCAGATCTTTCTAACAAAATACTGTATTTTCCATCGTAGGGTCGATGGTAGGGTCGGTCCTTATGCGACCCCAGGGTACGTGACCCTCAGAATCACTGTCAGCTTATCGAGAGCCTAGGGTCGATGGTAGGGTCGGTGGTTGTCCGACCCTAGGTCCGACCCCTAGTTCTCTGTCAGTTCACCGAGAGCCTAGGGTCGATGGTAGGGTCGGTGGTTGTCCGACCCTAGGTCCGACCCCTAGTTCTTTGTCAAATCACTGAGAGGCTAGGATCGATGGTAGGGTCTGACGTAGGGTCGCATGTTTTGGTCGAATTCTGCGACCCTACGACCCAGAATCAGGTTTTTAAACCCGATTTTGGATTCATTTCCCATTCTTTCTCCTTTCTTCCAACTCAACCCGTTTCTCTGAGTTGCTACAGTATCGACCCTTACCTGTTTAGTGATCATATTTTCCGTTCGTGACTCCCACTCCATCTCTTCAGGTATGCTCTCTTACCATTTCACGTTTTTAAAGCTTTCTAACTAGGTTGTTGCCCATTTACATCATTTTCTTAAAATTAAACTTTTTCTAACTATAAAAATTTAATTTTTATTGGGGACTTTTACTATTGGTCACCGAATGGACGAAAGCCCTAAAAAATATTCGAGTTTCATCGGTTGGTTATCGAGAAACTTAAAATTTTTCATTTTTGACCTAATTTTTGAGATTTTTTGAATTTATTGAAATTTATTTAAATTCGATCTTTCAAAAATAAATTTCCAACTGTATGAGCCTTGCAGGATGATTTAGAACCTATGTAAGTCCTCCTGCCCAAGTGTATGGGTGAAAAGTGAGGCTTTTGACCAATTTATGCCGTTATAATGCCAAAAATTTTGGATTTTTCATCTTTACTGATTTATTAACTGTTTTCTTTGTTTTGGCAGATAATATGGCTCGTACCAAAGTGCCTAGAGCTCATGACCCAGTTCGTTTTCGCTCCAACAAGGTCGAAGCTCAGTATGCTCGCTATAAGTGTAAGAAGGTAGAGGGGGGTCGTTGTGTGGACTTGGCTAGTCTAGTCTTGTTCAACGTGGAGGGGGCATTTTGTGACATGGGCTGGCTCCCTGTAATCACCTATGACGTGTGCACCCGTCCGGATTTGGTGAGACAGTTCTATTGCAATCTCCAGGTAGTGGGGGATCGCAATGACACAGAGAGGGGTAGAGAGCTCAGGATCACGAGCTACGTCAAAGGGGTAGAGGTTTCCTTTGACTGCCAACAGTTGGCTGATCTTCTGGGCATATCAAATGACGGCCCTTTGGTGTACTGTGCTCCCAAGGAGCCCCAGTTTTTTTCCTTAGAGATGCGTGCTGAGATTGACAGTCAGCTTATCAAAGATGATCGCTGGGAAATGAAAGCGATCAACCTACGTCCAAAGCCTCGGGTGTACTGCAAGATCATCCAGCACAACCTGATACCCCAGAGTAGACACTATAAGAGGATCTCTCAGTTGACTCAGTACGTCCTCTACTGTATCTGCACTAGACAGCCTGTCTGCCTCTCTTATATTATCTTGAGGATGATGATCCGTGCTACACTGCCTGGTCAGATAGGCAACCTTCCCTACTGACATCTGATCACTACTCTGCTCACCCGCCTAGGTGTTGATTTAGTGGATGAGAGGATTCAGGAAAAGACCTTCTCATCGGTGCTGGACTGGGAGGCCATCTGTAGGATGGGCATGCAGGATGCTCAGGTCAGTGATGATGAGAGGAACGCTCTGGTGTGTCCTCGTACTCGGGTAGAGATAGCAGACGCTGAGGCGACAGCAGCTGTAGCAGGGGTCCATGGGGGCGATGTTGAGGATGAGGATCGCATCTATATGGATGTAGACACTATACCTCCTCCATCACCTCCACATTCTACTGGAGCTGGTCTATCTTGGGCTTCATCACACATGGCTGGTCCTTTACACCCACCATCTGATGATATGATGTGATTACTACGTGAGATCAGAGAGGCTCAGCGCGTGACGGACTTGAGAGTGGGAGAGCTTCTAGATGCTCAGTGTGCGTTTGATCAGCGAATGACTGAGTTGACAGTTAGTCTCCAGACGATCCAAACTCAGGTAGCCTGGTTGACTAGAGTGTATGCTGAGGACTATGACAGAGATCGCGAGGCACCTCCTCCTCCAGCTCCATGATATCTATTTTCTTTTTCTTTTTCTTTTTGTACTACAGAGTAACTGTCCGGGTTGTGGACTGTACTCTGCTTTGGATATGTATATAAATGTGCTTTTGACTTGATGTATATAAAATTTGTTTCTCCTTTTATATGTGCATTATTCTCTTTCTTAATCTTTGTCTCAAACAACACAGGTGCTTACAATGTGTTCTTATTAAAACTTTTAAATTTTATCCTAACTCAGTTCACGAACTTTGTGGAAATAAAGTAGTTTAATAGACAGGGCCTGAGAGCTCTGATACCAAGTTGTCACACCCAAATTTTACACTATTCAGAATGGTGTGATGAACTGTTCATAAACCAACAGTTCAACCAGGATCTCAAATAGGCTGTGTCCGTTTGCTAAAACCATACACATCCACAACAATAATCAGAGTAAATACACAATAGCGGAATTCTTAAATATTAAATGAACTGAGAATCTAAATGTGATAAAATAAATAATTTAACCAATTATTTTCAAAAGGACTAAGACATAAACTTAAATAATTAATTCAAATACATTGTCTGTATAATCCAAAAAAAAGTCTAATAAAAAACATAGGAGTTGCAATCGCATGTCGAATCATGCGACTCCATCATCACTTCAGCGTCCATCGCCGTAGCTTGCCCGTACACAGGAGCATTTATATAATCTTCAATAGTGGTACCTGCATCATCAACTAAAATATTTGACGTCGAAAAGGGTGAGCACACATCACGGCTCAGTGAGCAAACAAAACAATGCAACAAACATATGCATGCATTCAATTCATATCTGTGGTCTGGTTTATAAGTTTGCAATGTGCAATAGAAAGGTTCGGAGGCCGCCTCACCTCTATACACGAGTATGGAAAGCCACCCAATGAATATTGGCATTGTCGTCCCACATGCACCCACCATGGAAACAGTGTACCCAATGGTATCGGTATTACTGTACCACATGCGCCCATTCTAACACGTAAGCCCCTGTTGGCAAGGGCTTGCAAACTGGGCTCGCAACTAACCAATCCTAATGTCAAATAGTGTATCCAAGGGCTTACCCAAGCATCCCTCAATATGTCCATAGAGATAGAGCTAAGGCTCACTGGCAGAGTCAGAGATTACACGATCCGAGACCACCTCCCCTGATGCCCTATGACGTAATAGCTCTGCTAAGGTAATGGTGATACGACGATGTTAGTGGACAAGACTTGAGTAGAGATAAAGCTAGAGTCTGGTAACCAGGAAAAACCACAGTGTCACGTCCTCGCCCTGATGCCCTACTCCAATCAAGTACGCTAACCACACACAAACATTCACATGCCTATTCCTAGCTTCATCATCATCATCATGTTATAAATAAACAAAATTAAATATGCATGAACAGTAATAGCAGAAATATTTGGATGACATATTAAATGCATAATATACACATACACGCATAGAATCAACCAATCATGGTATCGAACTCAATAAGCAAAAATAGCTTTTTATTATCCAATTAGTTTAGTACTTGTTCCCTCACCTTTGATTGAGTGTAGATCCTCGTTCACGCTTTAAGAATCACTTTTAAATCACTAGGAAAACCTAACAAGTCGATTGATTCTAATTAGAATTAATTCCAATAAATTTAGACTAGCTGAAATCATTGGGTCGCAGGTAGGGTAGCACCTAGGGTCGGTTACCCAATCGACCCTAGGGTATAGGGTCGGACATGGGGTCGGTTACCAATCGACCCTATGCGCGACCACACCCTCCCTGGGACTTCCCGAGGGCATGTGATCGATCCCGTGGTCTCGTAGTTCCATTCTAAGATTGTTCTATGGCTCATAACTATGATTTTTACACACTTTCCATTGCCTATGATGATTACTTCCATGGATTCCTTCGAAACTCATCCATGGATAGATGATTTGGGTTTCTCCTAATCCTGACTTCTTCATATTCCATTCTAGGCTCTTAATTTATGAAGGAAATTAGACTCATACCTGAAGTTGGCTGAGATTCAGAGGTTTCTCTGAAGTTCCTCCTCTTCCTTAGTCTTTGCTTCAATTTTCCTTCTCTTCTTCTCTTCCTTCTCTTTCCCTTTCTCTCACTTTCAATTAGGGTTCTAAAAGGAGTGAAAGAGGCTAAGGGACGTCCTATTTATAGAGAAAAACCCTCCAAAATAAGTCCCATCGAGATTAGAAAAGGACCCCTTGAAATTAAGAAAGTTTTCTAGTTTACGGTTTCAGTCTATCATCATAGGGTCGCACGTAGGGTTGCAGGATCAGTCGACCCTATTTTTTTCTAGTCATGCGACCCTAGGACTAGAAAATCATAGGTTGGACTTCGGTTGAGGTGGGGTCGACCCTACCTGTTTAGGCATGCGACCCTACCCTCATATTTACTATTTTTGGGTCAAATTCATACCTGGTTTTGTGATTTCCTTCACACACTTGGTCCACGTGGCTCGACCATGATAGGTAGACCTGGTACAAGGTGGTAAGACCGGTTAGTTTAATACGGGTCTTACATTACCAGTATTGTCACACCCCAATTCTGATCCAACCAGAATGGTGTGAGTGAACCGCCATTGAACCAACGGTTCACACCAGGATCTCGAATAGGCCGTGTCCGTTCACACAAACCATTACACATAACCACAATCAGAATATAAATATACAGCGGAAGACTTTAAATAGAATGAACTGAGTATCTATTGATAATATTAAATAAATATTCAATTATCCAAATTCAAACACATAAAAATAATATCCGTACATCCATTTAATCCAACCAAAAATAAATAAAAGAAACAAATAAAATCCGATCAAAGGTACACGCAGAAAGGGCACTCGCATGAAGTGTCATGCTCGTCCTCTCCTGCTTGCACATCCAGAGCAGCAACACCACCATACGCCGGAGCGTTCATATAATCATCCACCGTGTAACCTGCATCAACATCTAAAAACATGTATATATACAAAGGGTGAGCTCACAACACAGCTCAGTAAGACAATCAAACAGTTTCACAATATTATGCATGAGTAACAATCAATTTTATGCTATGATCTGGTTTTAAGTTTGCAATGTGCTATAGAAAGGTTTGGTGGCCCCCGCACCTCTATACACGAGTATGTGGCACCTCATGGTCTACACCCCCATTGGCCCACATGCACCCATCATGGAATAGAGATAGAGCTAAGATACCCCCGTACCTCCCCTGATACTCTACCCATACCAGTACCTAAGCCCCTACTGGCCAGGGCTAGCAATATGGGCTCGCAACTAACCTATATGTCATCAATGTATGCTCTATCCCAGCACAGCCGTCTACGGCATAGAGATGGAGCTAAGGCATTCCCACAACTCCCCTGATGCCCTATCCGCAACTAACCCACTAGGATAGAAAAATAATGCAGGTAGACCCTATCCCAACATAACTCCCTATGGCATAGAGATAAAGCTAAAGCATCGTGGACAAGCCAGCGTCGACTCGGAGACCACAGTGCCACATAACAATGGTCAGGCCAACATCAATATCGGAGACCATCGTACCACGACCTTCCCCTGATGCCCCATCCGTACCAAGCATGTTAAGACAGAATACTACAAAAGGTGCTAATGTGAAGAGCGATCCCAGGCCCATGCCCCACTCCACACACTAACGAAAACAATCACTTGCCTAACAATCACATCCTAATAATGCATGAACAGTAATAATAACTGAAAGTAAAGGATGACATGAGAATATGCACAAACATCACATCATATTTATTCAAGTGATTAACAAAAATTTACTGTCCCTTAATTATTAGGTTTAGGTCAGATTCCCTTACGTGACGCTCATTCGACAACTTGCTCCACGTCGCAAGGTCCAAACGATATGTCACAAAGTCCTACAATGTTATTAGGGTCTCATTAGAATATTTTCTTAAGGTTTCATGTTGGTCGGAAACCAACAAAAAAATCCCAAACCAGTCTTTCAGAGCTGACCGGTCTCACCATACCAGTCGCAGCACTGTGAACAGACTGTCATCCGGTATGGTCGACCGGTATGTCTCCGGAAGACCATACACTTGATTTGTCAACTTCCGTCGATCACTCTACATGGATTTTCAGGGTTTCTCCTATCCATTCTAAGTCTAAAATTGGAGTTAGAGTTATCCCCAACTCATTCGAGTCTCGTTTCGGTGAATATCATCTCGAAACTCAAATCTAGGGTTTGACGGCAACTTAGGGTTTACTGGCCAATTTAGGGTTTTAGATCAATACCTACTTTGCATGGTATTGATCATGGTATTGATCCACCCACACAAGTAACATAGGATAAGAAGATTGATTCGGACACTTACCGTTGACAGGCGTAGCGTGAGCTTCATCGAATGGTAATGGCGGCTCCTTCTTCTTCCTCTTAGCTCCTTCTCCTTTCCAACCTCTTCTTTTTTCTCTAGGGTTTGCGAGAGACAATGGAAAGGATTTGAGGAGGTTTATGGGTGTATTTATAGGCTAAAAATAGGGTTTAGTAACCCTACTAGGATTAGGAAACTCCTAGGATTCGAAATCAGGAAAGTGGGACCCTCAGAAGTAAATTTCCAGATTCCCGCACATAGCTACGCAGGCCATACCGGTCGACCGGTACCCAGACCGGTACCATCGACCGGTTAACCTGAAATCAGGTTTAATTGGTCGTCTTTGGTCCGATTTTGTACCTGGTTGTCATCCGCTCGTCCCGTCTGGCCCGGTGATGATCGAAAGACCTGTCACGACACAAAACCAAGGTTTAGACCGGGTTTACGGAGTGCGGGTCTTACAACTCCACCACCCTTAAAAGAAATTTCGTCCCGAAATTTGCCTGTAGGTTCTACAACTCCCCCACCCTTAAAAGAAATTTCGGCCTCGAAATTTGAACGTACCTTGATCGTCGAAAAGGTTAGGGTACTCCTTCCTCATCGCGTTCTCTTCTTCCCAAGTATTTTCCTCTACATTTTGGCTTCTCCAATGCACCTTCACATAATGGATATCCTTGGTTCGAAGTTGCTAAACTTTTCGACTTGAGAGCATCACAGGCACTACCTCGAAAGTTAAGTCTTCAGTCAAGTTTGGGGGATCAGCGGTCAAGATGTGCGATGGATCTCTGACATACTTCTTCAGTAATGATACATGGAACACATTATGAACACTGGACATAGATGGTGGTAGAGCCAATTGATATGCTACATTACCACGTCGATTCAATATCTCATATGGTCCCACATACCTGGGGCATAGCTTCCCCTTCTTACCAAACCGTTTCAGACCTCGCACCGGTGATAACTTCAAGAATACCTTGTCACCCACTGCAAACTCTAGATCTCGACGCCGATTATCCGCATAGTGCTTCTGTCGAACTTGATCTGTCTTTACCCTCTCTTTGATCTGATCAATCACTCAGCAAGTTTCTTCAACAAACTCCGGTCCTACAATTCTTCTTTCCCCCACCTCGTTCCATAACAGGGGTGTACGACATTTCTTCCCATAGAGTGCTTCATATGGGGCCATCTGAATCGTAGCCTGATAACTATTGTTGTAAGCGAACTCGATAAGTGATAGCTTCTCATCCCAAGCTCCCTTGAAATCTATTGCACAAGCTCGAAGCATATCTTCCAAAATTTGAATAGTCATTGTCCGTCCGTCTGAGGGTGAAAAGCTGTACTGAACTTCAACTTTGTTCCCATAGCTTTTTGTAATCCTTCCCAGAACTTCGATGTAAAACGGGGATCTCTTTCAGATACTATACTTTCTGGAACGCCATGAAGTTTGACTATATTATCAACATATAACTTGGCCAATTTCTCCATGGTATAATGAGGTCTGACCGTAATAAATCGAGCTGTCTTGGTGAGTCGATCTACTATAACCCAAACTGCATCCACTGACCTTGGTGTCAAAGGTAAGCCGGTGACGAAATCCATAGTAATACAATCCCACTTCCACGCAGGTTCTGGTAATGGCTGTAGCAAACCTGCGGGTCTCTGCCTTTCTGCTTTAACTTGTTGACAATTCAGACACTGGAACACGAAACGAGCTATATCTGCTTTCATACCCCTCCACCAATATAGTCTTCTTAGATCATGGTACATTTTTGTACTTCCTGGATGTACCGAATATGGAGTGTAATGAGCTTCAGTCATAACTCGGTCTCGGATATCGCAGTCTTCGCTCTCAGGTATACATAACCGTCCACGATACCTGAGTACCTTGTCTGAATCCAAGGTAAAGTCAGGATTGCTCGTACCCTTCTCTAAGCCTTCTTGCACTGTCTTGAGATGAGGATCTTGTAGAATTGCTACCTTGACTTCATCAACTAGATCCGGCGAGATCTTCAAAGCTGCGAACATCATAGTGAACTTATGAATTAAGCCTTGCTCAACTGGATCTTCTGCAGTCTCTATAATATACTCTTCATCACCTTCGATTGAACTTGAAGCTGCGGCACATAATGCAGCATTTGTACTTGGTCCAGCCTCAGGTTTCGATGCCCACTTTCTGCTTAAGGCGTCAGCCACCACATTTGCTTTACCCGGATGGTATTGGATGTCACAATCATAATCTTTCAACAACTCCAGCCATCTCCTCTGTCTCATATTCATATCCTTCTGAGTGAAAAGATAAGTTAAGCTCTTGTGATCTGACTTGATCTGAAACTTCTCACCATACAAGTAGTGTCTCCAAGTCTTGATTGCATGAATAACCGCTGCTAGCTCCAAGTCATGCGTAGGATAGTTCTTCTCATGCTCCTTTAACTATCTTGATGCATAAGTAATCACCTGTTCTCCTTGCATCAATACACACCCAATACCCAACCCTGAAGCATCCGTATATAAAGTAAATGAAATGCTTGGTTCTGGGATGGTCAAGATAGGTGCAGAGACAAGTCTTGACTTCAAAGTCTGAAAGCACTTCTCACACTCATATGTCCATATGAATTTCTCTCCCTTCTTGGTCAATCTGGTGAGTGGAACAGCGATCCTGGAGTAATCTTCCATGAATCTTCTATAATAACCAGCCAACCCAAGGAAACTACGAATCTCCACAACAGATTTTGGTGCTTCCCATCCTACTATAGCAGCTATCTTACTTGGATCAACCTTGATACCGTCTTCAGATACAACATGGCCCAAGAAAGCCACTTCCTTCAGCCAAAACTCACACTTCTTGAACTTAGCATAAAGCTTCTCCTGTCTCAGCCGTTGTAGGGCTGCCCTCAAGTGCGATGTATGAGTCTCCATGTCCTTAGAGTAGATCAATATGTCATCGATGAATACGATGACCGAAGTGTCCAACATATCATGAAACACTCGGTTCATCAGTTCCATAAACGACGCTGGAGCATTGGTCAACCCGAAAGACATAACTAGAAACTCATAATGCCCATACCTCGTCCTAATAGCAGTCTTCGGAATATCTCCGGCCTTGATCTTCAATTAGTGATACCCTGATCGGAGATCGATCTTCGAGAAAACCTTTGCACCCTGTAACTGGTCAAACAAGTCATCGATCCTTAGCAAAGGATACCAATTCTTGATCGTCAACTTGTTCAGTTCACGGTAGTCAATACACAGCCTTACACTTCCATCCTTCTTCTTGACGAATAATACAGGTGCTCCCCAAGGCGATATACTAGGTCGTATGAAGCCCTTATCCAACAATTCTTGTAACTGGGTTTTCAACTCCTTTAACTCGGTCGGGGCCATTCTGTATGGTACTTTAGACACCGGCGCCGAACCTGGCATAAGGTCTATCACAAATTCTGTAGCCCTGTCTGGTGGTAAGCCTAGAAGATCTTCTGGAAATACATCTGGAAACTCTCGTACCACCTCTAGATCTTCCATCTTTGGCACCTCCACAGTGGTGTCGACTACAGATACTAGATAACCCACTCCCCCCTTCTCTAAGCATCTTTTAGCTTTTAGGGCAGAGAGAATCAGCTTCCGCTTCCTAGATAGCTTGATCCCAGCGAAGCTATACTCCCTTCCCTCTTTGTCAGTAAGCACAAGCTTCCTTTCACCACATAATAGGACGACTGAATAACGGCCTAGCCAATCCATTCTCAGGATGACATCAAAGTCTGCCATCTCAAGTAGTACAAGGTTTGCTTCTAAGTCTCGGCCCTCAATACATACCGTACATGGTCCATAATATTCGGTCAAAGCCACTTCGACTCCTAGTGGAGAGAGAACTATCAAGCTTGGGTTCAAATGCTTGATTGGTAACTCCATTCGCTTCCCAAAAGAAATAGAAACAAAGGAGTGTGTGGCCCCAGAGTCAAATAGTACTCTGACAGGTATACCAGCTACATTTACAATTCCTGGAATTTTTATTATCCCTTAGTTCTATATGCGCATACACACAATGAAAATAGTAAGCCAAATAGTAAGGGATAAAGTCATACCAGTGACCACATCAGGTAATGCAGCTGCCTCTTCAGTGGTGACTGCATAAACTCTTCCTTGCTGGGGCGGTTGCTTCTTAGGTAGAGTGCAGGTCCTTGCAATATAACCCACTTGCTGGCAGTTGAAACACTTTATATTCGGGTTGTATCCGGCATTCTGTGGCACAGGTGGTGCCGCATTGTTCCTTGCAGGCACTGCAGCGGTCGGAGCCCTGTATGGGCAGAATGGTCTAGTATTACCGCCACCCGAACTCTCACTAGCAGGTCTCTTCACTCCCCTGTTCTGAGCAACGAAGCTGTCCCTCTGACTGGACTCTATCACCCTCGTAACCTGTACAGCCTCATTGTAGATCTTCTTGTCCAAACCCAATATGTGCTCTCTGATGCTCCCACGTAGTCCCATGGTGAACCTACGTGTCTTGGTCTCTTCTTCTTGCATACTTGCCGGTGCGACGAAAAATAACTCTTCGTACCTCTACTGATAAGCATCCACGGTCGACTGAGATTGCTGTAGGTTGAGGAACCCCTTCTCCATTTGATCTCTGAAACTCTTCGGAAAATATTTATCGAAGAAGGCAGTTTTAAACACTTCCCAATCCACCAGTTTATACTTATTCTCCAGGTATGCTCGTGTAGAATTCCACCAAGCATTTGCATCTTCTTTCAGCATATGAGTGGCAAATAAAACCTTTTCCTCCTCTGTACATGTCATCAGACGAAAATTCTTCTCCATCTCTGCAACCCACTGTACTGGCCACAATGGCTTCCCTGTTCTACCTGTGAATGAAGAAGGCTTCAGCTTTAGGAATCTGTCCACCGCTCTGCTCAGATCTTGCAGTCCCTGAGTGTTCATTCCGTACCATTGTGGTGGATACAGATAGGCTCCTGGGTACGCAGAAGGCAACGAAAACTGATGCGGTGGTGATACATTCTGTGCTTGACCCATCGATCTTGGGCTACCCTGCATCGGTTGTGAAGACATTTTCTCTCCAGACCCAGGCGTATTGTCAGTGGGAACAGAACCCGATGGTCTGAGCATCTTCAGTACTTCGCTCAGAAACTCCTTCTGTTGAGCTTGCATCTGATAGACCAGGTTTGTAACAATGGTCTCTGAATCCCTGTGGGGTGGACCAGGTAAATTTGTCGGCACTTCTGGAACCTGTTCCTCTTCTACTTCCTGACTTGGTTCTCTAACATGGTCTTGTTCAACCTGTTCTTCCTCTACAGCTGGGCTGTCTCATCCTTCCCCAGACCCGGTGTTGAGTATGTTCACTGAGATCAGGGACACTCAGCGCGAGATGAGCCGCGACTTGGCGCAGTTGGCTCGCAGTCTCAGGGTCACACAGGATCAGGTGCACTGGCTCAGGGTTGCCTACGAGCGAGACTATGCCATAGCAGACCCTATTCCTCCCAAGCCCCCTACCCCATGATTATCCCCTTTATTTCTCTTTCATCAGACGGTTTATGATACAGGGTAACTGTCCGGTTTATGGACTGTACCCTGTAGCACTATTTCATTAGCTACACTTTTCTTGTTTAATGAAAATTTTTATGTTTCTCCTATCTAATGTGTGTGCACATGTTAAGTTTCATATTTAGAAAAGTACATTATTCTCTTTCTTAATCAGTCTCAGGTGTCAAACAATACTTAGGGTGTGTTTGTATTAAAATTTTTAATATTTCCTAACTCAGTTCATCGACCCAGTTAAGTGTTACATAGTCTATAGACAGAGCCCGAGAGCTCTGATACCAAGTTGTCACACCCCAATTCTGATCCAACCAGAATGGTGTGAGTGAACCGCCATTGAACCAACGGTTCACACCAGGATCTCGAATAGGCCGTGTCCATTCACACAAACCATTACACATAACCACAATCAGAATATAAATATACAGCGGAAGACTTTAAATAGAATGAACTGAGTATCTATTGATAATTAAATAAATATTCAATTATCCAAATTCAAACACATAAAAACAATATCCGTACATCCATTTAATCCAACCAAAAATAAATAAAAGAAACAAATAAAATCCGATCAAAGGTACACGCAGAAAGGGCACTCGCATGAAGCGTCATGCTCGTCCTCTCCTGCTTGCACATCCAGAGCAGCAACACCAGCATATGCCGGAGCGTTCATATAATCATCCACCGTGTAACCTGCATCAACATCTAAAAACCTGTATATATGCAAAGGGTGAGCTCACAACACAGCTTAGTAAGACAATCAAACAGTTTCATAATATTATGCATGAGTAACAATCAATTTTATGCTGTGGTCTGGTTTTAAGTTTGCAATGTGCTATAAAAAGATTTGGTGGCCCCCGCACCTCTATACACGAGTGTATGGCATCTCATGGTTCACACCCCCATTGGCCCACATGCACCCATCATGGAATAGAGATAGAGCTAAGATACCCCCGTACCTCCCCTGATACTCTACCCATACCAGTACCTAAGCCCCTACTGGCCAGGGCTCGCAAACTGGGCTCGCAACTAACCAATCCTATATGTCATCAATGTATGCTCTATCCCAGCACAGCCATCTACGGCATAGAGATAGAGCTAAGGCATTCCCACACCTCCCCTGATGCCCTATCCGCAACTAACCCACTAGGATAGAAACATAACGCAGGTAAACCCTATCCCAACATAACTCCCTACGACATAGAGATAGAGCTAAAGCATCGTGGACAAGCCAGCGTCGACTCGGAGACCACAGTGCCACATAACAATGGCCAGGCCAACATTAATATCGGAGACCACCGTACCACGACCTTCCCCTGATGCCCCACCCGTACCAAGCATGTTAAGACAGAATACTACAAAAGGTGCTAATGTGAAGAGCGATCCCAGGCCCATGCCCCACTCCACACACTAACGAAAATAATCACATGCCTAAAAATCACATCTTAATAATGCATGAACAATAGTAAAGGATGGCATGTGAATATGCACAAACATCACATCATATTTATTCAAGTGATTAACAAAGATTTACTGTCCCTTAATTATTAGGTTTAGGTCAGATTCCCTTACCTGACGCTCGTTCGACAACTTGCTCCACGTCGCAAGGTCCAAACTATATGTCACAAAGTCCTACAATATTATTAGGGTCTCATTAGAATATTTTCTTAAGGTTTCATGTTGGTCGGAAACCAACAAAAAAATTCAAAACCAGTCTTTCAGAGCTCACCGGTCCCACCATACCGGTCGCAGCACTGTGAACAGACTGTCAACCGGTATGGTCGACCGGTATGTCTCCGGAAGACCATACACTTGATTTGTCGACTTCTGTCGATCACTCTACATGGATTTTCAGGGTTTCTCCTATCCATTCTAAGTCTAAACTTGGAGTTAGAGTTATCCCAAACTCATTCGAGTCTCGTTTCGGTGAATATCATCTCGAAACTCAAATCTAGGGTTTGACGGTAACTTAGGGTTTACTGGCCAATTTAGGGTTTTAGATCAATACCTACATTGCATGGTATTGATCATGGTATTGATCCACCCACACAAGTAACATAGGAAAAGAAGATTGATTCGAATACTTACCGTTGACAGGCGTAGCGTGAGCTTCGTCGAACGGTAATGGAGGCTCCTTCTTCTTCCTCCTAGCTCCTTCTCCTTTCCAACCTCTTTCTTTTTCTCTAGGGTTTGCGAGAGACAATGGAAAGGATTTGAGGAGGTTTATGGGTGTATTTATAGGCTAAAAATAGGGTTTAGTAACCCTACTAGGATTAGGAAACTCCTAGGATTCGAAATCAGGAAAGTTGGACCCTCAGAAGTAAATTTCCAGATTCCCGCACATAGCTGCGCAGGCCGTACCGGTCGACCGGTACCCAGACCGGTACCATCGACCGGTCAACCTGAAATCAGGTTTAATTGGTCGTCTTTGGTCCGATTTTGTACCTGGTTGTCATCCGCTCGTCCCGTCTGGCCCGGTGATGATCGGAAGACCTGTCACGACACAAAACCAAGGTTTAGACCGGGTTTACGGAGTGCGGGTCTTACAAGTATTGCAATGCTTATGGATAAAGCATAAATTTAAAGAAATCCATGCTGACTTCTAGCCTAAATATACCCTCAAGAATTAGCAAGTGGCTCTCGAGAGTGATTAAAATCCCTATTATGCATGGTCCTTCCAAATACCTTGGTTTTCCATCGGAGTTTGGACAATCTAAAAAGGAGATTTTTAATTCCACTTTAGATAAAACTTTGGCAAAAATTAATGGTTGGAACTCAAGTATGCTCTCTTTTGTAAGGAAAGAAATTCTTATTAAGTTAGTGGCTCTTCCCTCCTCAAATTACGCAGCATCTCACTTAAGTTGCCAATCTCTTTCCATAAAGCAGTCCAACACGCTACCTCTAAGTTCTTGTGGAAGAATGGAGAAAATTAAATTGGCATTCCTTGGGCGTAATAGAGAAGACTTTGCAATTCCAAAGAGAATGGCGGATTGGGATTAGGGATCCAAGTCTTCATAGCAAAGCTCTTTCAGCTAAGGTTGCTTGGAGACTTCTAAAATGCCCGAACTCCATTTGGGCTAAGTTATTTAAATCCTCGTACTTTCTTAATTCTGATTTTCTTAAGGTTAAGTTGGGAAGTCGCCCTTCTTGGGCTTGGAGGAGTATCCTTGAGGGTAGAAAGGTGTTGGAGAAGGGCCACATTTGGCATGTTGAGAAAGGAAACAACATTAATATTTGGAATGATCCTTGGGTACCAAAATTACCAAATTTTTAATGTGATTACCCCATATAATCCTAACCACTCGATCTTTTGGGTGAGTGACTTAATTGATTCTAACATAAGAAGCTGGAAGAAAGATTTGATCTTATCCATTTTCTCTTCTATAAAAGCGGAGCCTATTCTTAGTATCTAGCTAAGCTTATTCCCTAAGGATGATTTTCTCATTTGGGGGATATCTAAAAACGGTGCTTTCTGAGTAAAGTCAACTTACCATCTTCTAAAAAACTTTTATGAAGATTTCCTTAAATCTCTCCCTTCTACTTCTCACTGCCATAAGTGGGATCTCATCAATAAGGATTATTGGAGATTAATTTGGCATGCAAAAACTCTTCCCAAGATCCAAACATTTCTATGGAAAGTGGGAGTTGATGGTCTCGCCTTAGGTGAAAACTTATCTAAGCTTAATATTCGTGTGGTATCTTCTTGCAGCCACTGTAACATGGAGTTCGAAACAACTGATTATATCTTATTTCCATGCTCCTTTGCATGTGTGGTTCAGTTTGGATCCCCTCTATCTTATATAATGCCTGCTAATAATGATCTTTCATTTTCTCAGTGGCTTTAGTTTTGGCATAAGATCATCAAGGATTCTAAGGAGTGTTCTCGGTTATTCTCATTAGCCACCTTTATCTGCTGACAGATTTGACTGGCACGCAATGAAGCACATTTCCAGAAGAAATGCTGGACTCCTTCACAAGTTATAAGCCAAGCGGTTTCTGGATTCTTTAAATTTGCTTCGGTTAGTTTTGAGGATTCTCCTTCTTCTTATTATTGTACTGATTCCTCTTGAGCTGAGTATGAATATCGAAATGAGTCTCAGTTTTTTATCATTTGCACTGATGCAACTATTTACCCAGAGACATCTTCTAGAGGACTATATTTCTGTTGTAGAGATCCAAACAATAATCTATGTAAAGTAGTCTCTTGCTCGTGGAGTTCTCGTGACAGTTTGGAAGGAGAAGCCTTGGCAGTTAGGCTTGAGATGCTGGACGCGGTTTCGGAAGGTTGGAGAAAAGTTTCGATTCTTTCGGACTATAAACAACTGATTACTATTCTTAAGGAAGGCGGTAAGGATTGCCCGAGTAATATAATTGGCATTGTTAGTGATATTCTCAGCCTCAGCTCTTCATTTGATCTATGTAAGTTCTCTTTCATTTCAAGGGTTTTCAATGGGATAGCCCATGCCCTTACAAGAAAAGCTCATACTGAACATGGATTGATAGTGTGGCCTGTCTCTGAAGCTTGGATTCAGGACTTTTGCTATACTTAGAACTTTGTTTTGAATGCTTTTAGTTATTAATAGATTTTATCATTACCAAAAAAAAAAAAAAATCTCTTCTTGAAATACTCTCTTCTCTGTTTCATTTTCCCACCACGCAGAGTATCAATGGTGTAAGCTGCTGAAATAGGCATTTAAACCTCCAAGGTGTTTCAGGGGCACCAAATATAGGAGACCCTTTTTAAGGAAAAGAAATAAGCCCCGCCTTAGATGTAGAGAAAGGAAAGCATTGTTGTCTTGTTAGTCCTTAATGCAGAAAACAGGTGGGTAGCTCAAGTCTAGGTAGCAGGAGATCTAGGTAGAGATGAATAACTGAGAATAAAGAGATGGGTTTTTGTGAGATGAATAGCTGAGAATTTGATGTTGTTGAATGATCATCACTAATCGCCAATTCGCCTCTTCATACAATATTCTATACTTTTTCCTTTTTTGCAAGTTCGGGTGTGTGTGTTCGGATTGAGGGAAGACCATCATCTGCAATCAAGAAGTTTGATTTTGTTGTCTGCAACTTGATTCTGCCTTCCTCCTTCAAACTTATCAGCATAGAGAAAAACCCAAAACCCTACCTGAAACCCCTTCAAATCTCAAATTAATTCAGCTAGGAGAACTCCAATCCTCTCAAACCCACACAAGAGTACTATGAGCACAATATAAAAATATGAACAGTAGCTTGTTATCGATTGTATTCAGCTCTAGACAATTATAATTGAAATAGATTACAATGAGATGCGAAATAATAACAAAGTTGTTATCGCATGTTAGTGTCCAATGTTAACATGTATGAGTCCAATATTGTCACACCCCAATTCTGGTCTAACTAGAATGGTGTGATGAACCGCCAATAAACCAACAGTTCACCCAGGATCTCGTATAGGTCGTACCCACCAGATCAAACCACACATACATTCCACATTAATAATCAAAGGTAATAAACAAATAAGCGAAAGTTTTACAGATAATGAACTGAGATTCTAACAGTGATAAATAAGTATTTAATCCAATTATCTCCAAACTATAAGACATAAAAATAAATAATCAGTTACATCTCTGATGTTCAAATTATAACTAAACTTAAGCAAAAACACATTGGTTGCACTCACATGATGAATCATGCATATCTTCTTCAGCTTCTACGTCCATCGCAACAACGTGCCCATATGTCGACGCATTCTTATATTCTTCAACAATAGATCCTGCATCATCAACTAAAAATATTCGACGTCGAAAGGGTGAGCACACATCACGACTCAGTGAGCAAACAAAACAATGCAATAAACATATGCATGCATTCAATTCATATCTTTGGTTTGGTTTATAATTTTGCAATATGTTATAGAAAGGTTTGGTGGTCGCCGCACCTCTATACACGAGTGTGTGAATCCGCCCAATGGATCAAAAACCATTGCCATCCCACATGCACCCACCATGGAATAAAGATAGAGCTAAAGTGTCCGGATCAAACACCACCAACACTTCCCCTGATGCCCTACCCATACCAACACGTAAGCCCCTATTGGCGAGGGCTTGCAAACTGAGCTCGCAACTAACCAATCATAATGTCAAACAGTGTATCCAAGGCCTCACCCCAGCATCCCTTAATACGTCCACAGAGATAGAGCTAAGGCCCCTCCGCAGAGTCAGAGACTACACGGTCCGAGACCACCTCCCCTGATGCCCTACGACATAATAGTTCTGCTAAGGTAATGACGATACGACGATGTTAGTGGGCAAGACTTGAGTAGAGATAGAACTAGAGTCCAGTGACGAGGTTAAAGACCACCATGCCACATCTTTTCCCTGATGTTTCACTCGCATCCAACACACCAACCACACAGATACATTCACATCCCTATTCCTAGCATCATCATCATCATGTTATAAATAAACGGAATTGAATATGCATAAACAGTAATAACAAGAATATTGGATGACATGTGAAATGCACATTACAAGGATACATGCATAGAATCAATCATGGCATTGGACTCAATAAAAATAAACAGTTTGTTGTTAACCAATTAGTTTAGGTCTTGTTCCCTCACCTGTTAGCAATTCTCTATGTCCTTCCAAGCCTTAAAATTCTCTTTGAATTGATTTAACAACTTAAAAGTTATATGAATTTAAGTTAGAGTTCATATGTGACACGTTACAGTAGTCAAAAATCAAAACAGAGCAGTGATAGGTGTCTGATTGGTCCTATGGTCTCATGCTGTATCGACCTTACTATCTACGGTCGATACCCTACAGTCGCATATGGTGCGACCATAGCTGTGACCATATGAATTCTGAAATCTTCCAGAATGCCTATGGTCGATCCTCTGGCCATATGGTCATGCTATGGTCGACCCTAGTTGTGACCTTGAGATTTTTGGTCACAGTCTACATGCAATTCGAGTTCTTCCTGGGTCAATTCTTATGTTCTTCAATGGGATTTATTCTAAGGTCATCCTATGGCCATCATGAGTAATTTCTTATCAACCCTAATCATCAAATTCACTCCTCATGGTTATCCTTGGGATTTTTTTTGAGGAAATCACATAGATCATAATAGGTTGATATTGCCTATCCTCCACAAAAGTCTTATTCCTTAGAGTTTACATCTCCAGAGATTCGTTTCATACCTTTGCCTATGATAGAGAGTCAATCTCTTCTCAGCAAACTCTTCTCCTTAGCTTTTTCTTCTTCTCATTCTCTTCCTTCTCTTCTTTCTCTTTCTCTAGGGTTTTCTAAAGTTCTAAAAGAGTGAAAAAGGACTGAGGGACGTCATTTATATAGAGGAAAACTCTCCATATACAGTCCTCTTTTAATTAGGAAAGCAATCCCTTAGTTTAGAAAAGTTTCTAAAACTCGAAGTCTGATCTGGGGTCTCATGGTTGATCATACGGTCGCATAAACCATCGACCATAGGGTCGAAATCATTGACCATGGGGTTCTGGATTTGAGATTTTTTTTCCCTTCCTTATGGTCGACCATACCTACCTAGGTATGCGACTTTATGTATGTTTTCAGTGTTTTTAACTCGATTCTCATACTTGGTTTGTGATCTATCTTCACACGCTCGGTCTACTTGGTCCAGGAATGATGGGAAGACCTGGCACGACACGGTTAGACCAAGTTAGTGGAGTGCGGGTCTTACAAATATGTATGAGGAGTCCAATTTGTATGAGAAGTCCAACATGATGTAACAACTATAAGTAATGTCCTTAACGTGTAAGCTTGCATGGCATTATTGTAAGGCCTGCACTCCATGAACCCGATCTATACCTTTATTTCATGTCGTAACAGGTCTTCCAGTCATAATCAGACCAGAAGGGACGAGCGGATGACAATCAGGTATGAAAATAGACCAAAACAGAGAAATATTATCTTACCGGTCTTATGATATTGGTCTATATACCAGTCGACCGGTATGTCTGTGTCACACCCCAATTCTGGTCTAACCAGATTAGTGTGATGAACAACCAATAAATCAACGGTTCAATTAAGATCTCACATAGGTCGTACCCACCATATCAAACCACACACATTCCACGATAATAATCAGAGGTAATAAACAAATAAGCAGAAGTCTTACAGATAATGAACTGAGTGTCTAACAATGATAACAAATAATTAATCCGATTATCTCCAAAACTCAAGACATAAAAATAATTAATCCATTATGATAAGTGTATAATTTTATTTTTTTGTTCCTTTCGCATTATGATTTTTAGGGTGTTTCATACCTTATCGAGCTTAATAGAATTTATTTTATGAGTTTGGTATATTTTAGAAATCTTGTTAATTAATTAATAAATGATGAAAAAATTCTAGCACTCTTAAAAATAACGTTTTGAATTTCATGTAGGATTCTGACATGGAAAGAGTTCGTTTGGGCTTCCAAATGTGGTTTTAAACTCTGATCTGGAAAACTGATCCAAATCTAAACCAGAGAAGGAAGGTTGCTACACACGGAAGGTTTACTATTGGAAGACCTTGATTGACTGTTGGAAATCTTGAGGAGAATATACACAACTATAGAATCTTACAAAATTTGGTGGATTTGGAGGTGACAATTGTTTAATAATGGAATGATTTTCATCTAATCTAGGAATGAAGATTTTGTTTAATTTTTATTTCCATGTAATAAGGTTGTCAAATCTAGGCATACCAATTTTAGTCTTGTATTTTGGCTATTTAAACAATGTAAAGCCCATGTAAAGATCATCCAAGAGTGATTGAGAAAGAAGGCAGTGGCTGAAGAACAACTCTCTTTCTTTTATTCTTGTGTTCTTGAAGAAGTCATGTGTGGCTAACTTTCTTATCTTTGGTTAGACGGAGCTGAAGCCATCATTGTAAACTTGTGAGACTTATTTTTATTTATTGATTTTTAATTGAATATTTATTTTTCTTCCAATTTATGTGTATAATGATTGATGAATGGGTTGATTAAGAGTACTACTAATTGATTTATTTATCTAATCTATTGTTATATTAGAATTGAATTGCTATCAATTGATTATTCTATGTTAGTGGCAATGTGGATTGATGTTAATGGACAAGTTAATGTTATATTCCTAGGAGAAATCAGATTAAAGTAATTAAACCACGCTGGTGTGTGCTTAACGTTTAATTTCAATCGTCTTTCTAATTGTTATTTCTATTCCTGAATCAAATCGAGAGCCTAGTCTTGAGATTGATTTAAGAGTAAGGGTACTATTAATAAGCTATCTTTTAATAGACCAATCTTAAAGAAAGACTAAGGATTTTAAGCCTAGTCCTAATTTTCTTAATTGATTATTCAATTGGAATTGATTATCCTTTATGTCGATGAACAAGTTTACGAAGATGGTGTAAGTATCCTTTTGACCAAAGCTTTCTCTTATTGGTTTAATCTTTGATATTTGTATTACCTTGCTCTTTATTCTTGCATTTTAGATAATTAATTACTGTTCTTTTCTATTGCAAACATACCCCCCCCCCCATACGTAGGATAGCCAATAAAGTTGTGCTAATAAGATCAATCAGAATCTGCTTTAGTACAACAATTGGTTATTTTCTGAGTCTTATTTCATTTTCATTTGTTTTTCTCTCTTTAGGTTAATTTAACATTTTAATCTTGATCATACAATCCTTGTGGGTTTGACCCTTACTTGCTACTATCTACGTTTCAAAGTAAGGTAATTTAATTTGAGCGCCCTACACACATCAAATTACATGTTCCAATAATCAAATATAGCTAAACTAATCGAATATGCACTGGTTGCACTGACATGATGAATCATGCGTATCTTCAACAGCTTCTATGTCCATAGCCGCAACGTGTCCATACATCGACGCATTCATATAATCTTCAACAGTAGGACCTACATCATCAACTAAAAAATTCGACGTTAAAAGGGTGAGCACACATCATGGCTCAGTAAACAAACAAAACAATGTGACAAACATATGCATGCATTCAATTTATATCTTTGGTCTGATTTTTAAGTTTACAATGTGCTATAGAAAGGTTTGGTGGCCCCCGCACCTCAATACATGAGTGTGCGAATCCACCCAATGGATCAAACACCATCATCGTCCCACATGCACCCATCATGGAATAGAGATAGAGCTAAAGTGTCCTGATCAAACACAACCAACACTTCCTTTGATGCCCTACCCATACCAAAAAGGTAAGCCTCTATTGGTGAGGGCTTGTAAACTGGGCTCGCAACTAACCAATCCTAATGCCAAACAGTGTATCCAAGGCCTTACCCCAGCATCCCTCAATACGTCCATATAGATAGAGCTAAGGCCCCCCGGCAGAGTCAGAGACCACACGGTCTGAGACCACCTCCCCTGATGCCCTACGACATAGTAGTTCTGCTAAGTTAATGGCGATATAAAGATGTTAGTGGGAAAGACTTGAGTAGAGATAGAGCTAGAGTCTGGTGACGAGGTTAAATACCATCATGCTACGTCCTCCCCCTGATGCTCCACTCGCATCAAGCATGTCACACCCCAATTCCGCACTGTTCAGAATGGTGTGATGAACCGCTAATAAACCAATGGTTCAATCAGGATCTCAAATAGGCTGTGTCCATTTGCTTAAACCATACACATCGACAACCATAATCAGAGTAAATACACAATAGCGGAAGTCTTAAATATTAAATGAACAGAGAATCTAAATGTGATAATCATAAATAAAATACCAATTATCTTTCATTGACTGAGACATAAGTAAATAAAATAGTCAATTACATTCACTCAATAATCCAACTAAAATCTAATCGAAAACGCATGAGTTGCATTCGCATGACGAATCATGCGTCTCCATTATATCTTCTGCGTCCATCGCCGCAACGTGCCCGAATGCGGGAGCACTCATACAATCTTCTACGATCATACCTGCATCATCAACTAAAATATTTGAATTTGAAAAGGGTGAGCACACATCATGGCTCAGTGAGCAAACAAAACAATGCAACAAACATATGCATGCATTCAATTCATAACTTTGGTCTGGTACATAAGTTTACGATGTGCTATAGAAAGGTTCGGTAGCCGCCTCGCCTCTATACACAGGGTGTGTAAGCACACCCAATGGATCAAACATCATTGTCTTCCACATCCACCCCACCATGGAATAGAGATAGAGCTAAAGTGCTTAGGACCGCACCGCATCACACTTCCCCTGATGCTCTACCTATACCAACACGTAAGCCCCTATTGACGAGGGCTTACAAACTGGGCTCACAACTAACCAATCCTAATGTCAAAAGTGTATCCAAAGCCTCACCCCAGCATCCCTCAATACGTCCATAGAGATAGAGCTAAGGCCCCCCGGCAGAGTCAGAGACTACACGGTCCGAGACCACCTCCCTTGATATCCTATGACGTAATAGTTCTGCTAAGGTAATGGCGATACGACGATGCTAGTGGACAAGTCTTGAGTAGAGATAGGGCTAAAGTGCTTAGGACCGCACCACATCACAGTTCCCCTGATACCCCACTCGTATCAAGTACACCAACCACACACAAGCATTCACATGCCTATCCCTCGCATTATCGTCATCATCATGTTGTAAATAAATTGAATTAAATATGCATGAACAGTAATAACAGGAATAATGGATGACATGTGATATGCACAATACAATCATACAATCATAGCATCATACATGGTATTGAACTCAATAAACGAAAATAGTTTATTATTAGCCAATTACTTTAGGTCTTGTTCCCTCACCTATGATTGAGTGTAGATCCTCTTTCAAGCTTTAATAATCACTTTTATATCACTAGGAGAACCTAACAAGTCGATAGATTTTAATTAGAATTAATTCCAATAATTTTAAGCTTGCTGTATTGCTAGGGTCGCAGGTTGGGTCGTAGGTAGGGTAGCAGTTTTCTGCGACCCCAGGGTGTAGGGTAGGTCATAGGGTCGGTTACCCATCGACCCTAGGTGCGACCACAACCTCCCTAGACTTCCCGAGAGCATGGGGTCGATCCTGTGGTCTGGTAGGGTCGGTTACCAATCGACCCTACGTGCTACCATACGTAGTTTGAGTTGACTTTTCATCCTACAGTCTATTCTTTCATGTTTGGATCATTTGGCTTACTTTTATAGTCCATTCTATGATTGTTCTATGGCTCAAAACTCTAACTTACACACTTTACTTTGTTTACAATGATTTCCCCCATGGATTCCATTGGAATCTATCCATGGATGGATGATTTGGGTTTCTCCTAGATCCCACCCTCTTCATGAACTATTCTAGGGTCTTACATAACTCATGGAGAATGTATTCATACCTTAGGGTTGCTGAGATTCAGAGATTTCTCTGAATTTCTTCTCCTTAGTCTTCTTCTCCAATTCTCCTTCTCTTCTCCTTCTCTTCTCTTTCTCTCACTTTCAATTAGGGTTTCAAATGGAGTGAAAGAGGCTAAGGGACGTACTGTTTATAGAGAAAACCTCCCAAAATAAGTCCCATCGAGATTAGGAAAGCATCCCCTTGAAATTAGGAAAGTTTCCTAATTATGGTTTCAGTTTGTCATCCTAGGGTTGATGCTAGGGTCGCAGGACCCGTCGACCCTAGGGTCTCAAGTCATCCGACCCTAGGATTGAAAAGTCATGGGTTGGACTCTGTTGAGGTGGGGTTGACCCTACCTGTTTAGGCATGCGACCCTACCCTCAAATTTACTATTTTTGGGACAATTTCATACCTGGTCTTGTGATTTCCTTCACGCACTTGGTCCACTTGGCTCGACCATGATAGGTAAACCTGGTACAAGGTGGTAAGACCGGTTAGTTTGATATGGGTCTTACAAAGCACACTAATCACACACATACAATCACATGCCTATTCCTAGCATCATCATCATCATCATCATCATGTTATAAATAAACAGAATTAAATATGCATAAACATTAAAGCAGGAATATTGGATGACATGTGAGATGCATATTACAAGCATACAAGCATAGAATCAATCACGGCATTAGACTCAATAAATATAAACAGTTTTTTGTTAACCAATTAGTTTAGGTCTTGTTCCCTCACCTGTTAGCAATACTCGATCTCCTTCTAAGTCTTAAAATTCTCTTTCAATCAATTTAACAAGCTAAAAGTTGTATGAATTTAAGTTAGGGTTCATATATAATATGTTACAGTAGTAGAAAATCAAAACAGAGCATTGATAGGTGTCTGATTGGTCCTATGGTCTCATACTGTGCTGACCTTACTGCCTACGGTCGATACCCTACTGTAGCATATGGTGCGATCGTAGCTGTAACCATATGATTCCTGAATCTTCTCGATTGCCTATGGTCAATCCTCTAATCAGGCTGGTCATGCTATGGTCTATCGTAGCTGCGACCTTGGGATTTCTGGTCACATACTATATGCAATTCGAGTTCTTCCTGGGTCAAGTCTTCTGATCTTCAATTGGGTTTATTCTAAGGTCATCCTATGGCTATCATTAGTAGTTTCTTATCAACCCTAATCATCAAACTCACTCCTCATGGTTCTCCTTAGGATTTTCTCAAGGAAATCACATGGATTATAATAGGTTGATATTGCCTATCTTCCATAGAAGTTTTATTCCATAGAGTTTACATCTCCAGAGATTAGGTTCATACCTTTGCCTGTGATAGAGAGCTAAAATCTTGTAAGCAAAATCCTCTCCTTAGCCTTTTCTTCTTCTCCTTCTCTTCCATCTCTTCCCTTCTCTTTATCTAGGGTTTACTAATGTTCTAAAAGAGTGAAAAAGGGCTGAGGGACATCCTTTATATAGAGGAAAACTCTCCATATAGAGTCATCTTTTAATTAGGAAAGAAATCCCTTAATTTAGAAACATTTCCAAAACTTAAAGTCTAACCTGGGGTCTCATGGTCGATGGCTATGGTCGTAGAACCCGTCGACCGTAGGGTCAAAATCATCGATCATGGGTCCTGGATTTGTGATCTTCATTTTTACCATATGGTCGACCATACCTACCCAGGTATCCGAACATATGCATACAGTTTTGGGTGTTGAGTAAATTTTTATACCTGGTTTGTGATCCATCTTCACACGCACGGTCCACTTGGTCCAAGAGTGATGGAAAGACCTGACACGACACGGTTAGACCAAGTTAGTAGAGTACGGGTCTTATAACTCTCCCCTCTTATATAAATTTTGTCCTCAAAATTTGCACATACCTTCCTAGTCGAATAGGTGAGGATATTGCTTTCGCATAGCATTCTCTTCTTTCCATCTAATTTCTTCCACATTTTGGTTTCTCCAAGTAACCTTCACATAATAAATGTCGCGGTTGGGTAGACGTTGCACCTTCTGGTTAGTAATTTCAAAAGGTATCACTTCGAATGTCAAATCTTCAATAAAATCCGATGGATCTGCTATTAGCACTTGTGTTGGATCTCTGACGTACTTCTTCAATTGTGAGACATAGAATACATCATGTACACTAGACATTGATGGTGGTAGTGCTAATTAATATGCTACCCTTCCACGTCTATTCAGAACTTCATAAGGTCCAATATATCTAGGACACAGCTTTCCCTTCTGTTAGAACCTTTTTAAACTGTGCATAGGAGATATTTTCAAAAATACCTTATCACCTATGGTGAATTTGAGATCTCTACGTTGATTATCTACATATTTCTTCTGACGGTTCTGAGCCACTCGGACCCTTTCCTTGATAATGTCGACCACTTGATAAGTCTCTTCAACAAACTCTGGTCCAACAATACTTCGTTCTCCAACTTCGTTCCAAAATAAAAGAGTTCGACATTTCCTACCATACAGTGCTTCATAGGGCGACATCTGTATTGTAGCTCGATCAATGGTAACTTCATCCCATGATCCTTTGAAATCAATTACGCAAGCTCGGAGCATATCTTCTAAAATCTGAATGGTACGTTCTGACTGTTCATCGGTTTGAGGATGGAATGTAGTACTAACTTCAACGTTGTACCCAAAGCCCTCTGTAATCCTTTCCAAAACTTTGAGGTAAAGCATGGGTCTCTATCGGACACAATGCTTTCAGGTACACCATGTATTCTAACAATATTATCTACATAAAGCTTAGCTAACCTTAGTGTATACTGAGGTCGTATAGCTATGAAACGAGCTATCTTGTTCAAACGATCTACAATCACCCAAACCGCATCAACTACTCGGGGAGTCAATGGTAACCCAGAGACGAAGTTCATAGTGATGCAGTCCTATTTCCATGTCGATTCTAGCAGTGGCTGTAATAATCCTGTAGGTCTTTGCCTTTTAGCCTTTACCTGCTGAAAATTTAAGCATTGAGGCATAAATTTAGTTACATCCGCTTTCATTCCTCTCTACTAATATAGTTTCTTCAGATCATGATACATCTTTGTACTTTCAAGATGTACCGAATAAGCGGTGGTGTGGGCTTCCTTCATTAGTCTGTGTCTAATATCCAAGTCTTCATTTTCAGGAACACATACTCTCCCTTTGTATCTTATTACTTTCTTAGAATCCAAAGTAAAGTCAGGATTAGTCCTACCTTTTTCAAGGTCTTCTTGCATCGTTCTCAGATAAGGGTCTGATTGAGTAGCTGCTTTCACTTCGTCTAATAGATCATGTACAATCTTTAATGTAGCAAACATGTTTGAGAATAGATGAATAAATCCTTGGTTAGTTGATTCATTCAGAATATCAATTACGAATTGCTCTTTACTGTTACTAAATACTCTTCCTGTGACACACATTGTAGCATTTATACTAGCTTCTTCCTGAGGCTTTGTCATTGCCTTTCTGCTTAGTGCATCAGCAACTACATTAGCTTTTCCTGGATGATACAGGATATCACAATCATAATCCTTCAGTAATTCCAACCATCTCCTTTGTCTCATGTTCAACTCCTTCTGATTAAAAAGATGTGTGAAACTCTTATGATCTGATTTAATCTGAAATTTCTCTCCATACAAATAATGTCTCTATATCTTGACAGCATGTACCACAGCTTCTAATTCCAAGTCATGAGTGGGATAGTTCTTCTCATGTGTCTTCAGTTGTCTTGAGGCATACGTAATTACTTGTTCTCCTTGCATAAGCACACATCCCAAACCTAACCCTGACGCATCGGTATACAAGGTAAATGGTTGTCCTGGGATCAGAATAGTCAAGATAGGAGCTGATATTAATCTAGTTCTCAATGTTTGGAAGCACTCTTCACATTTGTCTATCCAAACAAACTTTTCTCCTTTCTTAGTTAGAATGGTGAGAGGTATGGCGATTCTAGAGTAATCTTCCATGAATCATCGATAGTACCCAGCTAAACTTAAGAAACTTCAAATCTCTGCAACATTCTTGGGTGCTTCTCATTTTACAATGGCTTCAATCTTGATAGGATCCACTTTAATTCCTTTAGCTGATACAACATGGCCTAAGAAAGCTACTTCATTCAGCCATAACTCACACTTAGTAAATTTTACGTAAAGCTTCTCTTTTCTTAGTTGCTGCAAAGCAGCTCTTAGATTTGTGATATGAGTTTCTTTGTCCTTAGAGTAGATTAGTATGTCATTAATGAATACAATGACATAAGTATCCAATATATCGTGGAATATCCGATTCATGAGTTCCATAAAAGTTACGGGTGCATTAGTCAATCCAAAAGACGTGACTAAAAATTCATAATGTCCATATCTGGTTTTGAATGCTGTCTTTGGAATATCACCTTACTTGATCTTCAACTGATGGTATCTCAATCGAAGATCAATTTTGGAGATCACTTTGGCACAACTGATCGAACAAGTCATCAATCCAAGGCAATGGGTACCAATTCTTGATTGTAAGCTTATTCAATTCCCGATAATCTATATTAGTCGAACACTATCATCCTTCTTTTTCACGTACAATACTGGCGCTCTCCATGGTGATATGCTGGGTCTAATATAACCCTTGTCCAGTAATTCCTGTAACTGTACCTTCAGTTCCTTCAGTTCAGTAGGAGCCATTCGATAGGGTGCTTTAGATACTGGTGCGGCTTCGGGTATAAGATCTATAACGAACTCTATCGCTCGGTCAGGTGGTAGTCCTGGTAGTTCCTCAGGAAATACATCCAAAAATTCATGCACAACTTCAATATCCTCCATCCGTGGTTCTTCCTTGGTGAGGTCGACCACGGATATTAGATACCCAATTCCTCCTTTCTCGAGGCATTTTCTAGCCTTTAATGCAGAGAGAATGAGTTTTCGTTGACGGAGAAGTTTGGTTCCCGCAAAACTAAACTCTGCTCCTTCCTTGTCTTTAAATGTCAATTTTTTTTCCGCACATAATAGGTTTACGAAGTGCCAAGCTAACTCATCCATTCCCAAGATAATGTCAAAGTCTGCCATCTTGAGTTGGATTAAGGTTGTCTCCATAATCATCTCGCCGATAAGAACTGGACATGATCCATAACCTTTGTATAGTTCCACTTCTAATCCATAGGTGATCATATAAGTAGTTTGCAGTCTAAAGTTCTGAGGGATAGATTTAACTTCTTTTCAAACGATACGGATATAAAAGAATGAGCAGCTCCAGAGTCAAAGAGTACTCTGGCGGGTAAGTCATTAATAGGTACGATATCTGTGAATTTCTTCTTATATTAATCTATATGCTCACACAAGGTAGTACAAAATGAAAGGTTTAGGTCATACCTGTGACCACATCAAGCGATGCTGCAGCATCCTCAGAAGTAACTGCGTAAAATTTTCCTTGCTATAGCTACTTCCTTGGCTTATGACACTCTCTTGAATAATGTCTAACTTGATCGCAATTGAAGCACTTGAATCCAACATTACCTTGCTTCTATTGAGGTTGGGCTGTCGGAGTAGTCTTGGCTGTAGCATTGAAGCATTGAGTACGGAAAGGTTTAAATGTCTTTGAGTTCCCTCCGTTGTATGAGTTTCCATTGGGCCTCTTTATATCTCTGTTCTGAGCAAAATACCTTTCCCTCTAGATCGATTCTAGTACTCGAGCAATCTATACTGCTTCGTTATATATTTTCTTTTCTAATCCCAATACATGCTCACGGATGCTTCCTCTAAGTCCCATAACGAACCTTCGGGTTTTGGTATTTTCCTCCTGCATGCTAGAGGGAGCAAAGAAAAATAGTTCTTTATGACACGATTGATTGCGTCTACAGTCATCTATCCCTGATACAGACTCAGAAACTCCTTTTCCATTTGATTTCTAAAACTCCTTGGAAAATACTTCTCGAAGAAAGCTTATTTATAGATACCCATGTCAGTTGGGCGTGTTTTGTTAACAGATAACTTCTAGTTGATTTCCACCAGTGGTGTGTGTCACCTTTCAACATAAATATGGCACATAATACCTTTTCTTCTTCATTTACAGTGATCATCATAAAGTTTCTTTCCATTTCGTCGATCCAGTGAGCAAGCCACAAAGGATCTGATGGCTTACCTATGAACTCTTTCGGCTTCAACTTCAAGAAACACTCGATCAATTAAGAGTGATTAAGCTGATACTGTGAGTATGCCCCATACATAGGCGGTTGGTATTGATAATTATCTTGGTTATACCCACCTTGCGGTGCTTCAGGGTTTTGCATTTGGCCTTGTACTGCTGGTGTTTACGGTGCTTGAGGTACAGTGTTGCTACCACCAGGTGCCGTACTAGCTTGTCCTATAGGTAGAGATGTTGTGTTTGCAACTGGGAAAGCAATTCCCATAGCAGCTTGCATGTTGGCTTGCATTTGCTGTATATACTGTATTTGTTGTGCCAAATTCATCACCATAGTAGCCAAATCCATAGGTGGTGCAGGTAAGTTGGTTGGGTTAGCTTGGGTGTGAACATTCTGAGGTGCAGCATTCTGAGCTCCAATATTTCCTTCCTGCCCTTGCTGACCTTCATTGTCGTTGGTCTCCATAGGTGGTGGAGATGGGTTTGCATTTTGTCTCCTTCAACTTACTCTACGCCCAGCCATTTAAACTCTTGGTTGATGTGTTATTGGCAAAACTACACATGTGAGACAAAATAGAGTGGTGGTATTGGGTTAGTCTCACAATGGAAGGTGAGAGAAGAACAAAATCAATAGGTAAAAGTTTAAACAGAATCAAAATGCAGACAACAGTCAGTTATACGGTCGATGGCCTACGATCGCATGTTGTGCGACCATAGCATGTTGTGCGACCATAGGTGTGACCATCAAATCCGTGGCAATTTACTGAGACCCTATGGTCGATTATATGGTCGATGGTCTTGGTCGAATTGTGCGACTGTAAGATCCCAACCAGGTTTTAAAACCTGTTTCGAGATTTCCCTCTTATTTCTTTTCCTCCGTCCTACGGTCTCAACTTAACTCGCCACCAGTGAGTTGCTACAGTATCAACCATACTAATTTGGTGATTCTTTCATCGATCCACAATTTCCATTCCATTCCTCGAGGTATGTTCTCTACTCTTTCTCCTTTTTAAGCTTTCATACCTAGGTTTTGCTCTACTTATAGGGTTTTCTTCAAATTAATATTTTTCTGATAGTAAAAATTTAATTTTTATTGGGGGCTTTTGCTATTGGCTATCCAATGGATGAAAGCCCTCAAGAAAATTCGAGTTTCATTGGTTAGTTTAGTAGAAACTTGAAAATTCCCATTTTTGACCTAAATTTTGGGGGTTTTTTCCCAATTGTCAAAATTTCTTCAAATTCAACCTACCTAGTTAAAATATTCGATTGAATATGCCTTGTAGGATGGTTTGGGACCTATGTAAGTCCTCATGCCCAAAGTTTGGGTAAAAAGTGAGACTTTTCCCATTTTACATCGTTATGCTATCAAATTTTCAAATTTATCTAACTTGTTTTTCTTATTTTCTTCTCTTGCAGTTATCGTGGTTCACACTAAGGTTCCTCGAGTTCATGACCCACGTCGCTTCAGGTCCATGGAAGTAGAAACACAATACCCTTGGTTTAATCGAAAGAAGGTGGAAGGGGGTAGATGTATTAACTTAGCCAATTTAGCCCTGTTTGATGTGAAAAGGGCATTTGGTGATATGGGCTGGCTTCCAGTGATTCTGTACGAGGCTTGCACTCGCCCGGACTTGGTCAAGCAGTTCTACTGTCACCTTCATTTAGAGGGTGACCTAGAGGATGTTGACAGGGGTAGAGAGCTTCGGATCACCAGTTGGGTGAAAGGGGTTCCGATCTCTTTCAACTATCAAGAGTTCGCCGATCTCCTAGGCATCTCAAATGATGGTTAGTTGGTTTACTGTACAACCATGGAGCCACAGTTTCTGTCTACGCAGGTGCGCGTAGAAATAGATAACCAAATTCTTCGAGATGACCGCTAGGAGATGAAAGCAGTCAACCTGCGTCCAGAGCCACGGGTCTACTGTAAGATTATCCAGCATAATCTTATTCCCCAGGGCGGACACTATGAGATGGTCTCACAACTGACTCAGTACCTGCTGTACTGTATCTGTACTAGGCAGCCTGTCTGCCTCCCATATATTATTCTTCGGACTATGCACATAGCTACGTTGCCTGACTCAAGAGGTAACTTCCCCTATGGGCGACTGATCTCCACCTTGCTCGCTCGTCTACAGGTGGATCTAGTGGATGAGAGGATCTTTGAGAACACCTTCTCAGCTGACCTTGATTGGGAGGCCATCAGCAGGATGGGCATGAGAGAGATACAGGTCAGTGATGATGAGAGGAATGCTATGAGACGTCCTCTCACTCGGGTAACGGCAGCAGATGTAGAGGCGGCAGTAGCAGCAGCAACAGCAGAGGTAGCAACAACGGCACACGAGAGTGATGGTGAGGAGGATGATGATAAGATGTACATGGATGTGGATGCCATACCTCCGCCATCACCACAATATTCTACTAGAGGTGGCCCTTCATGCCCACCACCAGATGACATGATGGGGCTACTATGTGAGATTCAGGAGGCTCAGTGCGTGACTAATTGGAAAGTAGAAGAGTTTCTAGATGCCCAACTCTCTACAGACCAGTGGGTAACGAATCTGACAGCTAGTCTCTGAGTGACTCAGACTCAGGTGGCCTGGCTCGTGAGAGTGTATGTTGAGGACTATGATAGAGACCGTGAGGCACCTCCTCTTCCAGTACCTCTAGATCCATGATATCATTTTTTTTCTCATTTATTTTACAGAGTAGCTGTCCGGATTTGTGGACCGAACTCTGATTTGGATGTATCTTGTCTTACTCCTATTTTGATATATATATATACATAAACTAAGAAAGAGAATAATGCACATATGTAAATGAGAAACCAATTATATATAATTGGTTTCTCATTTACATATGTGCATTATTCTCTTTCTTAGTTTATGTCTCATACAATATAGGTGCTTATGGTGTGTTCTTATTACAACTTTTAATTTTTATCCTAACTCAGTTCATGACTCTCGTAGAAGTAGTTAGATCAATGGGTAGAATTTGAGATGCTCTGATACCAAGTTGTCACACCCCAATTTTGGTCAAACCAAATTAGTGTAATGAATCGTCAATAAATCAACGGTTTAACCAGGATCTTATATAGGTCGTGCCCACCATATCAAACCACACACACATTCTATGGTAATAATCAGAGGTAATAAAAAAATAAGTGAAAGTCTTACAGCTAATGAACTGAGTGTCTAACAATGATAACAAATAATTAATCCGATTATCTCCAAAACTCAAGACATAAAAATAATTAATCCATTACATGTTCCAATAATCAAATATAGCTAAACTAATAAAATATGCACTGGTTGCACTCGCATGATGAATCATGTGCATCTTCAACAACTTCTACGTCCATAGCCGCAACGTGTCCATACATCGACGCATTCATATAATCTTCAACAATAGGACCTGCATCATCAACTAAAAATATTCGACGTCGAAAGGGAGAGCACACATCATGGCTCATTGAGTAAACAAAATAATGCGACAAATATATGCATGCATTCAATTCATATCTTTGGTCTGGTTTTTAAGTTTGCAATGTGCGATAAAAAATGTTTGGTGGCTCCTGCACCTCTATACACGAGTGTGTGAATCTATCCAATGGATTAAACAACATTGTTGTCCCATATACACCCACCATGGAATAAAGATAGAGCTAATGTAAGACCTGTATCGTACTAACTTGGTCTTACCACCTTGTATCAGGTCTTTCTATCATGGTCGGACTAGGCGGACCAAGTGCTGAAGAAACCACAAGGCTAGTGTGAGGACAATGAGAAATGATGATCCTCCTTGGGATAAATAATATCTGTATCGATGAAGATCAATGTTTGTTCTGTTGGAGTCGCCACCTAGATTACGGTCTAAGGCCTCTAAAAATATAGCCTCACCCTAAGGTAAGACTTCTATTGACTCATGACCCAATGTATCACTTCTTTGGTCTACAAGAGATCGGGTAAGTATTCAAGGTACGGTTATGAGAAGGTGTTAGGCACCCAAACCGCCCAATCATTATCGACCTCCTAAACTTTCCTTAAACTCTAATTTTGACTGTTTTTGGTCAACTGGATGACTAGGGTTCAATGGGGGATGTCCTAAACCAAGTTGCTAAGTTATTCTAACCTAGGGTTCAGCCAATCATCTTTTAAAGCAAATAAACAAGCAATGAGTACAATACAATATTATACAGTGAACCGAACCAAAGATGGTTTGGTCTTGGACTGAATCTGAGACGTGTAAGACATCTCAAATTACCTACGTATTTCAATCTTGGAAATCAAGTCCAAAACATAGTTTGAAAAGGGTTTTGTGATTAAAGATAATGGAAGTGATTTATTCATGTGCTTCAATTAGATTCTTTGTTCAAGTTGAAGTTTATGCTAGATGTATGGTTGATGGGTGGCTTTGTATCGTATTTGAGATTCCCAAATTGCCTACGTATTCTAGGGTGTGCCCTAGAAATTAGGTACGACGTAGTTCGAAAAGATTATGAGAGTCGGATTTGGAATGTGTACCAAATTCCTACCATTTTTGTCAATAGGATCTAGGGATGAGACCTAAATTCCTATCATTCAGATTTGGTATGTGTACCAAATTCTTTCTATTTTTGTCAATAGGATCTAGGGATGAGACCTAAATTTTTATCATTCAGATTTGGGATGTGTACCAAATTCTTTCTATTTTTGTCAATAGGATCTAGGGATGAGACCTAAATTCCTACTATTTTTATTGTTTCTATTTTTGTCAATAGGATCTAGGGATGAGACCTAAATTCCTACTATTTTTATTGTTTCTATTTTGGATCTAGGGATGAGACCTAAATTCCTACCATTTTTATTGTTTCCATTTTTGTCAATAGGATCTAGGGATGAGACCTAAATTCCTACCATTTTTATTGTTTCCATTTTTGTCAATAGGATCTAGGGATAAGACCTAAATTCCTACCATTTTTATTGTTTTCATTTTCGTCAATAGGATCTAGGGATGAGACCTAAATTCCTACCATTTTTATTGTTTCTATTTTTAGGTTTTTAGGGTTTATCTTGCCCTAATTATTTTTTCCATTTTTAAGGTTTCAGTTTCCTAATTATTGTTTTCTTTTTATTTTTAGGGTTTCCTACCATAATTGTTGTATTCTTTTCATTTTTAGGGTTTTCTAACCTAATTGCTATTTTTTTCATTTTTTTCTCTTTTCAAGACAAATATGGCAAATGAAAACATTCCAACTATAGCAGTGGTAATTTTTCAAATATAGCAGTGTGCATCCATACATGACAGTAATCATCTAAATATGGCAATAAACATGTGATAGACAGATATAACAATAAGCATGTGTAGCAGATAGATATAGCAATGAGCATGTATAGCAGACAAATATAGCAAGCATGTGTGCATCCAAATATTAAAGTGACGTGGTACCAGATCAATGGTATTGGTGAGATGCAAAATCAAGGGTTGTGATGAGGTGCAAGATCAATGGTAATGGGGGTCAGATGATGTAGATGATGATCAGAGGATATGGATGATGATTGGATGGTGTGATGGGCAAATCAAATGGCTATGATGCATGGGGGGTGAACAAATGTAGGGGATGATACATGGATCGAATTGGTCATCACATGATCACGATAATTTAACATCAATGGATGAGATCTATTATCATATGATCAAAAATAAATTTTAAAACCAATGGATGAGATCGCTTGATCGAGAAATCTACATTGACATACCAATGGATCAAATTTAATTAAAATCACATGATCAAGAAATTAACATTCAATGGATCAGATTTAATTAGAATCTCATGATCAAGAAATTAATATTCAATGGATCAGATTTAATTACAATCACACGATCAAGAAATTAACATTCAATGGACCAGATTTAATTAGAATCACACGATCAAGAAATTAACATTCAATGGTCCAGATTTAATTAGAATCATACGATCAAGAAATTAACATTCGGTGGACCAGATTTAATTAGAATCACACAATCAAGAAATTAACATTCAATGGACCAAATTTAATTAGAATCATATGATTAAAAAATTAACATTCAATGGACCAGATTTAATTAGAATCACATGATCGAGAAAATCAACATCAATATACCAATGGACCAATTTCATGGGAATGATCAAAATCAATGGATCAATTTTAATCTCATAAAAATTTCAAATCAATGGTCGGACCAATTTCATAAGAATTCCAAGCATATGATGGGAACCAACTTCATAAAAATTCTGAGTCATGGGGTCGGACCAATTTCATAAAAAAAATTAAAAATCCAAGTCATGTTTGGAACAATTTCATCCCATTCAATTCAAAGAATATCGAATCAATCACATGGTAGAATTTAATATCATTAAAATTCATGCACTTCTCTCATTGGATCAAGGGTCATACATATATGGGTATGGATCATATTAGATGATGTATGCATGAGATCAAATTAATGGCTGTAGATGCATGGGGATCAGATTGATAGTTGTGGATGCATGGAATCAGATTGATGGTCAAATCATGATTGTTATGTAGATGACTAATGGATAGGATGGACTTGGTGGCGTAGATGTTAATCAGATGGTGTTATGGGTAAGGATTTAGATCTGATCCATCTTCACATTCATAAAGAGTCAAGAATTTCTAGAAGAAAAAACTCAAAGACTCAATCATAAAATAATTTTAGATTTTACATTATCAACCACTATTCACGCACAAACATCGATTTCAAAATTTTAACCACATGCAAACCTCAAATGAATAAATGGATCACATGTTCAAACTATCAATCTTAATGTTAACTGATTAGGTTTCATACCTATTGTTCAACTTTTTCAGAGAAGATATTACGATGTACGTGCTTGATTGGGCGGCCTTGAATGCAAGTGACTAATGATCAGGGGTTTTCTTCTTCTTCTATCTCTGGACGCCTCTCCTTCTCTCCTTCTCAATCTCACTCTCCATCTCCCCCTTTCACGTCTCTTCTTCTCTCTCAATATCAATCTCTTTCTTCCCCTTTCACGTCTCTTCTTCTCTCTCAATCTCTTCTTCTCAATCTCTCTCGGATCCTCCCTTTAGATCTCCCCCTCCTTCTTTCTTTTCTTTCTTTTCTTTTCTTCTCTCTTTTTCTTTTTTTCCTTTTCTTCTCTTCTTCTCCCTCTTTCACATTCTTTCCTTTTCTTCTTCTCTTTCCTTTCTTTCCTTTTCTTCTCTCTTTTCTTTTTTTCCTTTTCTTCTTCTCTTTCCTTTCTTTCCTTTTCTTCTCTCTTTTCTTTTTTTCCTTTTCTTCTCTTTCTTTCCTTTTCTTCTCTTCTTCTTTCTCTTTCACGTCCCCTCCTCTCTTTCCATTCTTTCCTTTTCTTCTCTTCTTCTCTTGGATCCTCACTTTAGATCTCCCCCTCGTTCTCTTTTTTCTTTCTTTCCTTTTCTTCTCTCTTTTTTTTTTCCTTTTCTTCTCTTTCTTTCCTTTTCTTCTCTTCTTCTCTTTCTTTCCTTTTCTTCTTTTCTTCTCTTTCTTTCCTTTTCTTCTCTTTTCTTTCTTTCCTTTTCTTCTCTTTTCTTTCTTTCCTTTTCTTCTCTTCTTCTCTTTCTTTCTCTTATTCTCACGTCCCTTCCTCTTTTTACTTTTTATTATTATTATTTTTTATTTTTTATTTTTTATTTCCTTGTTGATTCCCTCCCTTTATCGGATTCTCTCTTCTATATATAATAATATATATTATATACATATATACACATATATTTAATAACATACATATAGTATATAATATATAATATATAAATACTATGCACATGGATGAACTGATTTGAATCAGATTGAGACTGGCTTGGGTTGATTGAGTTAAACTGATATGGGTTGAGCTGGGTTGGGTTAAAATTATTTTTTCTCTCTCTATCATTTCATAGGTTATTTCCGCCGCCATTCCGCATGGAATTTTTCAATAACCTCTACCCTAAATTTTCTACGTTCATTTTGTAGAACGCTAAAAATGAGAAATACTGGTGTTTGAATCACCTCATTTGGAAATAAAATGGTCAACTTATGAATTTTTAAAGTTTAAGCAGGCCAATTATCGATAATTTGACTAACCATTCTACATGGGATCCTTCGGGGACTTCTACCAAAAATCCTTTACGTCCACTTTGTAGAGTACTCAAAATGGAACATAATGAAATTGAAATCACCTGATTTGGATATGGTGTGACCAAAATATGAATTTCTAAAGATTAAATGACCATTTTCATGTGTAATTTTGCATGGGACCCTTCGAATACTTCTACCTGAGATTTTCCACATCCACTTTGTAGAACATCACAAATGAAGAACAATGGCCTTCGAACCATCTGAATCGAACGTAGAACGGCCAAGATATGAAGAAATGAAGTTCTATTGATAATTCTGCAAGAAAGCCTGCATGAGGCCCACCGGTGACTTTTACCCGGGATTTTTCACATCCACTTTGAAGAGGACTGAAAATAAAGAATATTGGTACTTAAACCATATGATTCAGATGTCAGATGATCAAGATATGATGATTTGAAATTCAAGCAATCCAACTTACGATAATTTGCATGAAAGCCCCTAGAATTATTTATGATAATTTCAGAAACCTCCCTTGTACGTATCATCCGACTAAAATGACCATATTTTCTTCATTTGATATCAAAATTGAACAATTCTGGTCTCATTTCGAAGATAATTCCATGACCTATGCATCCATGCAGATTACAGATTATGACCTTGTAAGACCCGCATCGAACTAACTGGTCTTACCACCTTGTACCAGGTCTACCCATCATGGTCGAGCCAAATGGACCAAGTGCGTGAAGGAAATAGCAAAACCAGGTACTAAACTGACCCAAAAATAATGAATTGGAGGGTAGGGTCGCATACCTAGGTAGGCAGGGTCGATCCCCCCTCACTAAGAAGTCAGACCCCTGATTTTTGACTGGGGGTCGGACAACTTAGGAACTGAGGGTCGACGGGATCTCTGACCCCCTCATCGACCTCCTGTTTGCCGACATAAATCACAAATAGAAAACTTTCCAAATTTCAATGGGATTCCTTTCTAATCTCAATGGGACTTATTTTGGGAGATTCTACTCAATAAATAGGACATCCCTAAGACTCTTTCACTCCTTTTGAAACTCTAATTGAAAGTGAGAGAATGAGAAGAGAAGAAAAATTGGAGAAGAAGACCTAAGTAAAGAATTCAGAGAAATCTCTGAATCCAAGCAATAACTAAGGTATGGGCAAGCTTTCTATTGATGATCTAAGACCTTAAAATAGTTCATGAAGAGGGTATGGTCTAGGAGAAACCCAAATCATACACCAATGGGAAGATTTCAATGAAATCCATGGAGAAATCATAGTAGGCAAAGTAAGGAAGAAACCTAGTGTTCTAAGCCATAGAACAAGCCTAGAATGGATTGCAGAAGTAAGCCATAGGACCCAAACATGAAAGAATGGACTGTAGAATGAAATTCTTGACTCAAACCACGGGGGGTCGCACGTAGGGTCGATTGGGAATCGACCCTACCAGACCACAGGATTGACCCCCAATATTCGGGAAGTTCAGGAAAGGGGTGGTCGCACCCAGGGTCGATGGAACATCTGACCCTGGCATCGACCCTACCCTGGGGGTCGCAGTAAACAGCTACCCTACCTGCGACCCACCCTGCAACCCGTTCTTAAAAACAAGCCTAATGATGCCGGAATGACTTCTAACCAAAATCTATTGACTTGTTAGGTTTTCTTATTGATATAAAGTTATTTAAAGTTTGAAAGAGGATCAACACTCAAGCAAAGGTGAGGGAACATGACCTAAACTAATTGGCTAATAATAAACTATTTTTATTTTCTTGAGTCCAATGCCATGCCTGATTCTATGCGTGTATGCTTGTAATGTGCATTCAACATGTCATCCAATATTCCTGCTATTAATGTTCATGCATATTTAATTCTATTTTGCTTATAACATGATGATGATGAAGATACTAGGAATACACACGTGAATGTATGTGCATGTGGTTAGTGTGCTTGATGCGAGTGGAGCATCAGGGGGGGAATGTGACATTGTGGTTCAGCCTGGTCACTAGACTCTACCTCTATCTCTACTCAAGTCTTGTCCACTGACATCGTCGTATCGCCATTACCTTAGTAGAACTATTACGTCGTAGGATATCAGGGGAGGTGGTCTCAGACCGTGTAGTTTTCGACTCTGTCGGGGGGCCTTAGCTCTATCTCTATGGACGTATTGAGGGATGCTGGGGTGAGGCCATAGGTACACTGTTTGACATTAGGATTGGTTAGTTGCGAGCCCAGTTTGCAAGCCCTCGCCAGCAGGGGCATACGTGTTGGTATCGGTAGAGTATCAGGGGAAGTGTGATACGGTACGGTCCTAAGCACTTTAGCTCTATCTCTATTCCATAGTGAATGCATGTGGGACGACAATAAACGTTAACCTTTGGAAGGACTCATACATTCGTGTATAGAGGTGAGGCGGCCATCGAAACTTTCCATAGCACTTTGCAAACTTATAAACCAGACCACAAATATGAATTGAAAGCATGCATATGTTTGTTGCATTGTTTTGTTTGCTCACTGAGCCGTGATGTGTGCTCACCCTTTCGACGTCGAATATTTTTAGTTAATGATGCAGGTACCTCGGTGGAAGACTATATGAATGCTTCTGTGTACGGGCACATCGCTGCGATGGAAGCTGAAGACTTAATGGAAACGCATGACTCTTCATGCGAGTGCAATGTATGCGTTTTCAATTAGTGTTTTTATTTGAATTATTAAGGAAATGTAATTGATATTTTATTTACTTATGTCTCAGTTGATACAACATAACTTGATATTTTATCATGATTATCACAGTTAGATTCCTCAGTTCATTTATTATTAAGACTTCCGCTATTGTGTATTTATTCTGATTATGGTTGTGGATGTGTATGGTTTTATTTTCAATGGACATAGCCTATTAGAGATCCTAGTTGAACCGTTGGTTTATTAGCGGTTCATCACACCATTCTGAATGGCGCAGAATTGGGGTGTGACAACTTAGTATCAGAGCTCTCAGGCCTTGTCTGTGAAACCAGTATACTTCCACAAAAGTTTATGAACTGAGATAGGATAAAAATTTAAAAGCTGTAATAATAACACACCATAAGCATCTGTGTTGTTTGAGACAAAATTGAAAGAGAATAATGCATATATTAAATGAGAAACAAATTTATATACACCCTAAAGAAGAACAAACGTATATATACATGACTAAAGCAGAGTACAGTCCACAACCCGAACAGTTACTCTGCAGTACAAAAGAAAGATAAAAGAAAATGCATCAAGAAGCTGGAGGTGATGGGGGAGGCGGTGCCTCACGGTCTCTGTCATAATCCTCAGCATAGACTCTTGTCAACCAAGCTATCTGAGTCTGGGTCGTCTGGAGACTAGCTGTCAGACCAGCCACCCGTTGGTCAGTCACCCGCTGAGCATCCTTAAGCTCTCCCACCCGCTGATCGGACAAGCGCTGAGCATCTAGAAGCTCTCCCATCCTCAAATCAGACATGCGTTGAGCCTCTCGTATCTCATGCAATATCCCCATCATGTCATTAGTAGGTGCATACGAAGGACTAGCTACAAGTGAAGGACCAGCTGAATAAGAAGGACCAGCTCCTGTAGCATGAGTAGGTAATGGAGGAGGTATGGCATCCACATCCATGTACAAACGATCGTCATCACCCCCATGAACCCCTGCTCCAGCGGCTGCTGCTGCTGCCTCAGCGTCAGCCATCTCCACTCGAGTACGTGGACGCACCAGAGCGTTCCTCTCCTCGTCGCTGACCTGGGCATCCCGCATGCCCATCTTGCAGATGGCCTCCCAATCCAAAGGTGATGAGAAGGATTTCTCCTGAATCCTCTCATCCGTCATGTCAACACCCAGGCGGGTCAGTAGCATAGAGTCATGCGTCCATAAGGTAGGTTGCCAGTATGACTGGGCAACGTAGCGCTGATCATCGTCCGCATGATGATGTAAGGAAGGCAGACGGGCTGCCTAGTGCAGATACAGTACAATAGATACTGGGTCAACTGGGAGATCCTCTCGTAATGCCTACTCTGAGGTATCAGGTTGTGCTGGATAATCTTGCAGTACACCTGAGGCTCAGGACAAAGATAGATCGCTTTCATCTCGCAGCGATCCTCTCTGATGATCTGACGATCAATCTCGGCTCTTATCTCCAATGAAAAGAACTGGGGCTCTCCAGGGGCACAGAACACCAAGGGGCCGTCATATGAAATGCCCAACAAGTCGGCTAGCTGCCGATAATTGAATGAAATCTCGACCCCCTTGACGTAGCTGGTGATCCGAAGCTCTCTACCCCTCTCGGTATCGTTGTAATCTCCCACCACCTGGATATTACAGTAGATCTGTCTCACCAAATCTGGCCGAGTGCAGGCGTCATAGGTGATCACAGGAAGCCAACCCATGTCACCAAAAGCCCTCTCCACATCGAACAATGCCAGGCTAGCCAAGTCTACCCGGCGACCTCCCTTTACCTTCTTACGAGAGTAGCGGGCATACTGTGTCTCTGCCTCATTAGAATGGAAGCGGACTGGGTCATGTACCCTGGGTACTTTGGTACGAGCCATAGTATCTGCAAAAACAAAGAGAAACGAATATTGGGTTAGTAAAGATGAAAAACCCAAAAATTTTGACAGTATAACGACATAAATTGGTCAAAAGCCTCACTTTTCACCCATATACGTGGGAAGGAGGACTTATAAAGGTTTTAAACAATCCTGCAAGACTCATACAGTTGAAAATTTCATTTAAAGAGACCGAATTTGAAGAAATTTCAAGAAATTCAAAAATCTCGACAAATTAGGGCAAAAATGGAAAATTCAAGTTTCTCGATAACCAACCGATGAAACTCAAATATTTTTGAGGGCTTCCGTTCCTTAAGTCACCAACAACAAAAACCCCCAATAAAAATCAAATTTTTATGGTTGGAAAAAGTTTAATTTAAAGAAAATGAGTTCAATGAGTAAAAACCTAGCTAAGAAAACTTAAAAACATGAAAATGTAGAGAACATACCTGTAGATGAGGTGTAGACGTCGAAATAAGAAGCAAATAGCACCAATGAGTCCGAGTTGGCACTGTAGCAACTCAGAGGGATGAGCCAAGTCGGAAAGGAGGAGGAAGAATGAGAAATGGATTCAAAATCAAAAATAAAAACCTGATTTTTAGTCCGAGGGTCGGAGAATTCGACCAAGACATCCGACCCCCCCTCCGACCCCCTCATCGACCCTCGGCTCTCGGTAATCTGACAGAAAACCAGGGGTCGAACCCTGGGTCGGACATCCATCGACCCCCAGCTCTCGGTATGAATCAGTGATTTCTCAGGGTCGCATAGTGAGGGTCGGACATCCATCGACCCCACCATCGACCCTGCAATGAAAATACAGCATTTTCGACAGAATGATCTGAAAAATTTGAAATTTGCATTTGTTAGTGGTTTTGAAATATGAGAATGAAGTATATAATGATTGCCTCATGTGTTCTATGATTTTCAGGCATTCCCACGACCAGATCAGATAATGGCTGGACTCAGAGTAACCAGACAAAGCCGTAACTCTATCCCACCACCACCACCTATGGGGGAAGACAGCCAGACACACCCAGAAACACAGGGGAATACGAACACGGCATCATCCTTAATTAATGGGCAGACAAATCCTACAAATCTACCAGCTCCACCTACAGACCTGGCTACAGTAGTAATGAATTTGGCCCAACAGTTGCAGCAAATACAACAGGCACAAGCTACTATGCAAGCTGCCATAGGCATGACCTTTCTAGCTGCACAGACGACACCGATGCCAGCAGGACAGGCAAGCACAGTACCAGGGGGAAGTAACACAGTACCCCACGCACCTCAGACTCCCATTATGTAGGCTCAAGTACAAAACCTTGAAGTAGCTCCAAGTGGATATCAATACCAACCACCTATGTATGGAGCTTATGTTCCTCATCAACTGGACCACTCCAGACTGGTAGAGCGTTTTCTGAAGATGAAGCCTAAGGAGTATAGTGGTAAGCCAGCTGATCCTTTGTGGCCAGTACACTGGATCGATGAGATGGAGAGAAACTTCACGATGATGAAAGTGAATGGGGAAGAAAAGGAATTGTGTGCAACGTTAATGCTGAAAGGAGATACACACCACTGGTGGAAGTCCACACGGACATATCTGATGACAAAGCACACCCAATTGACTTGGGATATATATAAGGAAGCATTCTTTGAGAAGTATTTTCCTAGGAGTTTCAGAGATTCCATGGAGAAGGAGTTCCTGAGTTTATATCAGGGACAGATGACTGTCGATGCATACCAACAATGTTATGAGGAGCTGTTTTTCTTTGCACCAGTCAGTATGCAGGTAGAAGATACAAGGACCCGAAGGTTCGTCATGGGACTTAGGGGAAGCATACGTGAACATGTTCTTGGACTTGAAAATAAAATCTACAATGAAGCTGTACAAATTGCTCGAGTGATAGAGTCGAGCCAGAAAGAGAGCTACCTTGCTCAAAATAGAGGAATAAAAAGGCCAAATGGAAATTCTTACAACGGAGGGAACACCAAGGTATTCTAACCCTTCCGTACTCAAGGTTTCAATGCTGCAGCCAAGACTACTTCAGCAGCTCAACCGCAACAAAGGCCAAATAATGAAGGGCTAAAATGCTATAACTGCAATCAAGTGGGACATACGACAAGGGAGTGTCCTAAACCCAAGAAGCAACTACAACAAGGTAGAGTTTACACGGTTACATCTGAGGATGCTGCCGCATCGCCTGATGTAGTCACAGGTATGACCTGAATCTTATCATTTTGTGTTACATTATGTGAGCATGTAGACTAAATCAAAACAAATCACAGGTATCGTACCTATTAATGGCATTTCCACCAGAGTACTCTTTGATTCAGGAGCTACTCATTCTTTTATATCTGTGTCATTTGGAAAGAAGCTAAATCTACCCCTCAAATCCTTAGACTACAAACTGCTTGTACGATCGCCTATGGGATTAGAAGTGGAATTAGACAAAGGTTATGGACCATGTCCAGTTCTTATTGACGAGAAGACTTTGGATGCAACCTTGATCCAACTTGAGATGGCAGACTTTGACGTCATCTTGGGAATGGACTGGTTAGCTCGGAAATCTGCAAACCTATTGTGTGCCGAAAAGAAGCTGACATTTAAAGACAAAGAAGGAGCAAAATTCAGTTTTTCGGGAACCAAACTTCCCCGTAAACAAAAACTCATACTCTCTGCATTAAAGGCTAGGAAGTGCCTTGAGAAAAGAGCAGTTGGGTATCTAGTATCTGTGGTCGATCTTACTAAAGAAGCACCACGAATGAAGGATATTGATGTCGTGCGTGACTATCTAGATGTATTTCCTGAAGAACTACCAGGATTACCACCCGACCGCGCTACAGAGTTTGTTATAGATCTGATACCTGGAGCCGCACCAATAGCTAAAGCACCTTATTGAATGGCTCCTACTGAATTAAAGGAATTAAAAGTACAACTACAAGAACTGCTGGACAAGGGCAACATCCGACCTAGCATATCACCATGGGGAGCGCCAGTATTATTCGTGAAGAAGAAGGACGGTAGCGTTCGATTGTGTATAGACTACCGAGAACTGAATAAACTGACAATCAAGAATCGGTATCCATTGCCTTGGATCGATGACTTGTTCGATCAGTTGCAAGGTGCCAAAGTGTTCTCCAAGATCGATCTTCGGTCAAGCTACCATCAGTTGAGGATTAACGATGGTGATATCCCCAAGACAGCATTCAGGACCAGATATGGACATTATGAATTTTCGATCATGTCTTTTGGATTGACGAACGCACCAGCAACCTTTATGGAACTTATGAATCGGGTATTCCCCGATATGTTGGATACGTCGGTTATTGTATTCATCAATGATATATTGGTCTACTCCAAAGACGAGAAAACTTATATAAAGAATCTAAACGTCGCTCTGCAGTGATTACAGACAGAGAAGCTCTACGCCAAATTTACAAAGTGTGAGTTTTGGCTAAAGGAAGTCGCTTTTCTAGGCCATGTTGTATCCGTTGAAGGAATTAAAGTGGATCCTAGCAAGATCGAAGCTTTTGTGAAGTGGGAAGCACTAAAGAGCGTTGCAGAAATTAGATGTTTCTTAGGTCTAGTTGGGTATTATCGATAATTTGTGGAAGACTATTCCCGAATTGCCGTACCTCTTACCAGTTTGACTAAGAAGGGCGAAAAGTTTGTGTGGACTGATAAAAGCGAGAAGAGTTTCCAAACATTGAAGGCTAGATTGATATCAGCTCCAATCTTGACCATTTCGATTCCAGGACAACCATTTATTTTGTACACTAATGCGTCAGGACTGGGATTAGGATGTGTACTTATGCAAGGAGAACAAGTAATTGCTTATGCCTCAAGACAATTAAAGACTCATGAGAAGAACTATCCCACTCATGATTTGGAATTAGCGGCAGTAGTACATGCTATCAAAATATGGAGACATTACTTGTACGGAGAGAAATTTCAGATTAAATCAGATCATAAGAGTCTTGCTTACCTCTTTAATCAGAAGGAGTTGAATATGAGACAAAGAAGATGACTGGAACTATTGAAAGACTATGATTGTGATATCCAGTATCATCCGGGAAAAGCTAATGTGGTTGCGGACGCACTGAGTATAAAGGCAATGATGAAATCTCAAGAAGAGGTTAGCACCACTGCGGCACTGTGTACTACCGGAAAAGTATTCAGTTATGGTAATGAACAGTTTGTAATAGATGCACCGGGTGAATCAACCAACCAAGGGTTTATCCATCGGTTTGCAAATATGTTCGCCACATTGAAGATTATGCCCGATATACTTGTTGAAGTGAAAACAGCGATTAAATCAGACCCTTATCTAAGAACGGTACAAGAAGACATCAAAAAAGGTAGGACTACTCATGCGTTCTCCTTAGATGACGAAAGGGTACTGAAGTACAAAGGAAGAATATGTGTACCTGAAACAGAAAGTTTGGACATTAGATACCGACTAATGAAGGAAGCCCATACCACCGCCTATTCGATACACCCTGAAAGTACAAAAATGTATCACGACCTAAAGAAATTATATTGGTGGAGGGGAATGAAAGCAGATATAGCCAATTTCGTGTCTCAATGCCTAAATTGTCAGAAGGTGAAAGCTGAACGACAAAGACCAGTAGGACTGTTACAGCCGTTATCGGAACCAGCATGGAAATGGGACTGCATTACTATGGACTTCGTCACAGGGTTACCATTGACTCCCCGAGTAGTTGATGCAGTTTGGGTGATTGTAGACAAACTGACTAAAACGGCTCGATTTATAGCTATACGACCTCAGTATACACTGGAGAGGTTAGCTAAATTGTATGTGGACAACATTGTCAGATTACAGGGTGTACCTGAAAGCATTGTGTCCGACAGAGATCCACGTTTTACTTCAAAGTTTTGGGAAGGATTGCAGAAGGCTACGGGTACAACATTGAAGTTCAGTACTGCATTCCATCCTCAGACAGACGGACAGTCGGAGCGCACCATTCAGATCCTATAAGACATGCTCCGAACTTGTGTAATTGATTTTAAAGGATCATGGAATGAAAAGTTACCACTGATTGAGTTCATTTATAACAATAGCTATCAGGCTACTATACAGATGTCACCCTATAAAGCACTGTATGACATGAAGTGTTGAACTCCTTTGTTTTGGAATGAAGTTGGAGAACGTAGTATTGTTGGACCAGAATTTGTTGAAGAGACTTGTCGAGTAGTCGACATTATCAAGGAAAGAGTAAGAACGGCTCAGAATCATCAGAAGCAATATGCAGACACTAGACGTCGAGACCTTGAATTCTCCGTAGGTGATAATGTATTCCTCAAAGTGTCACCTATGCGAGGTTTGAAATGGTTTGGACAGGAAGGGAAATTATGTCTGAGATATGTTGGACCATATGAGAATCTAGCTAAACGTGGAAAAGTGGCTTATCAGTTAGCACTACCACCATCTATGTCAAGTGTGCATGACGTATTTCATATCTCCTTATTGAAGAAGTATGTCGGAGACCCAACGCACGTATTAACTGTAGATCTACTTGATTTGACTGAGGATTTGACGTTTGAAGTAGCACCAACTGAAATCACCAGCCGAAAGGTGCAACGACTATGCAACCGTGACATTTATTATGTTAAGGTCACCTGGAGAAGCAGAGATATAGAAGAAATCACATGGGAAGAAGAGAATGCTATGCCAAAGCAATACTCTCATCTATTCGACTCGGAAGGTATGTACAATTTCGAAGACAGAATTTTTATAAGTAGGGGGGAGTTGTAAGACCCGCATCAAACTGACCGGTCTTACCACCTTGTACCAGGTCTACCCATCATGGTCGAGCCAAATGGACCAAGTTGTAAGCACCCCATTTTTGTCATCCCAGCTAAACAAAGTCCTGCAGGCGTGTGGACAACAAAAGGAGAAAGATGATCGAAAGTTTGGATTTTTTACTATGAATTTGAGGAACTTTTCAATGGGTTTGTGAATTTGAGGAAGTTTTCAATGGGTCCACAGCAAGGTCATGGGTTATAATTCTGCATGGATGCATAGGTCTTAGAATTATCTTCGAAATGAGACCAGAATTGCTCAATTCTGATATCAAATGAAGAAGATATGACCATTTTAGTCGGATGATACATATAAGGGAGGTTTTTGAAATTATTATAAATAATCCCAGGGGCCTTCATGCAAATTATCATAAGTCGGATTGTTTGAATTTCAAATCATCATATCTTCATCATCCGACATCGAATTCAGATGATTCCAAGGCCATTATTCTTCATTCATGATGTTCTACAAAGTGGACGTAAAAAATCCCGGGTAGAAGTCACCAGTGGGTCCCATGCAAGCTTTCATGTAAAATTATCGTTAGAACTTCAAAGCTTCATATCTTTTCCGTTCTACGTCGGATTCAGACGATTCCAAGGCCATTGTTCTTCATTTGTGATGTCCTACAAAGTGGACGTGGAAAATCTCTAGTAAAAGTCTTCGGAGGGTTCCATGCAAAATTACATATGGAAATGGTCATTTAATATTCAAAAATTCATATTTTGATCATCTCATATCCAAATCAGGTGATTCCAGTCTCATTATATTTCATTTTTAGTGTTCTACAAAGTGGACGTAAAATATTTTCGGTCGAAGCCTCTGAAGGATCTCATGCAGAATGGTCAGCCAAATTATCGATAATTGATCTGCTTAAACTTCAAAAAGTCATAAGTTGGCCATTTTATTTCCAAATGAGGTGATTCAAGTTCCTATATTCCTCATTTTTAGTGTTCTATAAAGTGAACATAGAAAATTTGGAATAGAGGCTAGCGAAAAATTATGTGCGAAATAACAGTGGAAATGGCCCATGAAATGATAGAGAGAGAAAACCCAGTGAATTCTAGTCAATCCAGTCAACTCAGCTCAACCCAAGCCAGTCTTGGCCTAACCCAGTTAATTCAAGTCATTCTTAGTCCAATCTAGCTCAGTTTAAGTCAGTCCAGCCCAGTCAACTCAAGTCAGACCAGTCTGGACCAAGTTCATTTAACCCATGTGCAAGACTTTTATGATATTGCATATATATATATATATATATATATATATAATATGATATATATATATATATATATATATATATATATGAGTGGAAGATTGGTTCAACTGGAAAGGAAACTCGAGAGGGAGGATCTAAAAGAGAGAATCGAAACCAAGATGAGAAAGGAAAAGAGAGGAGGGCGGTGGAGAGAAAGGAAAAAAATAAAAAAAAATCAAAGAGGAGAAGATCGGGGAGAGAGAGAGAGAGCGATGAGAATCCGAGAATAAAAAAATAAATAAATAAAAAGATGAAAAAAGAGAGAGGGCGGTGAAGATTGAAGAGAGAATCGAGGAGAAGATAAAAAAAAGGAAAAAAATCAAAAAGAAGGAAGATTTGAGAGAGAATCGAGAGACAATCGAGGAGAAGATAAAAAAGGCAAAAAAAATAATAAAAAGAAGGAAGATTTGAGGGAGAATCGAGAGAGAATCAAGAGGGAGAGTGAGTGGGGAGAAAGAATAAAGAAAAAAATAGAAAAGAGGAAAAGGGAGAGACCGAAAGGAGAAGAGAGAGAGGAGGGCGGTGAAAGAGGAAAATCGAGAAGGGAAAGGAGAGAGAGAGGTGAGGGAAAAAGAGAATAAAAAATAAGAAAAAAACAAAAGAGAAGGAGAATCGAGAAAGAGAAGAGGAAAGAAAGAGAGAGAGCGGTGGGAGGAGAAAAGAAAAAAATAAAAGAAGACGGGAGAGAGAACAAAAGATGAAGAAGAAGAAGAAGAAAAAGAAGAAGAAGAATAGAGGTATGAAATCAAAACCCCTATGAATGGTTCATCATCCAAAACCCTCCATCACCGATCAGCAGATCGCCCCCTCCTTCGGCTTGCTACACCATGCTACGTTCCCCAGCCAAGAACATAATCGCATCTCACTCGCAAATACCTGAATTGCCAATGCAAACACCCTGCAACTCATGCACAACCACCCACCGACCCTCATCACTCGATATACTATTATCCTTCCTCCATCGGTCCCACCGAGTAACCACAATACCTGCTCACATCCCTACGCAGCCACCTTCGACCATATACAATTCTGATCACCTCCCTAATCATTGTAACCACCTTCACCGAAACCTAAACCCATATGAAACCCTCTACTGAGAACCCCACCTTCAACCCATCTCCATGCAAGCACTCCCTCCACCTGGCCAGCCTACCATGAGCCACACCACCTTCACCGAACCTAAACCCATATGAAACCCTCTACTGAGAACCCCACCTTCAACCCATCTCCATGCAAGCACTCCCTCCACCTGGCCAGCCTACCATGAGCCACACCACCATTACCTAAACCTTACCCATGGCCGATCACCCAACTCCAAGTTCGCACCTACCTAAAACTTTGCCGTAGACCCTATAATCTGTTGCAAAGCACCATCCACCACTCACTTCTTCAAACCCTGCAGACCAATCATTCACCAACCGTAAACCCTAATCAAAACCTAGCCCATCAGGTCTTTTGATCAGCCAGCACCACTTGACCATCCAATCAGATTTTCCAGCCACCTCCTGCTGCCACCGCCTGATGAGTTATGCACCACCACCAAACCACCTGGTTACCTCATGATCAAACCCACCTCTCCAACCCTTCATATGATCAATACCATCTGATGATCTCTCTTATCATCCCCCAAACATCCCACTGAACTCCTTTGCACACCTCATACCTAAGCAAACCTAGCTGTCACCATTTGATCTCCCTACAACCATTGATCTAATCATGAATTGTTTTATGTGCTATAAATTGATATGATCATGAATTGTTTTATGTGCTAAAAATTGATCTATTCGTGATTTATATATGTGATGAATTCAGTCCAATCATGAATTGTTATGAAATTGATCCCATCGGATACTTGGAATTTTTATGAAATTGATCTCATCGGATACTTGGAATTGTTATGAAATTGATCCAATTGGTTTGAAATTTAAGGTGATTAAATATGGACCATTGATCTGGATTTTAAATGATTAAATTGCGGCCATCTGATTTGGATCTAATCTTGAGAATTTGATGTGATTAATTGTGAACATTGATCTGAAACTTTTTAATGTGAATTTTAATATGGTCATTTGATGTTGAGTTATTTTGCATGATTAAATTATGGCCTTTGATCTTGAGCCATTGATTGATAAATCAGATCCACCGGATGTTCAATTGATTTCTGATTATGTGATGATATTAAATCTGAACCTTTGAATTCCATGTGGATATGTCTACCATCTTCATGCTTACATGATTCTTGTTGTTTTGGAATTCTACACATGCTTAATGCCATATTTATCGACCAGATGCTTACTGTAATATTTATATGCTTACTACCATGTTTGGATGCATATTGCTATGTTTGGATTGCTATCACTGCTATACTTGGAATGTTTTCACCTACCATATTTAATTTTAAGAAAGAAAATAGCAATTAGGGTAGAAAACCCTAAGATGGAAAGAAAACAATAATTAGGGAAAGTGAAACCCTAAAAATAAAAAAATAGCAATTAGGGCAAAATAAACCCTAGAATAAAGAGAATAATTAGGGTATGAAACCCTAAAAAATGAAAATCACAATGAAAAGGGATAGGAAACCCTAGAAACCTAAAAATGGAAATAATAAAAATGGTAGAAATTTAGGTCTCATCCCTAGATCCTATTGACAAAAATAGAAAGAATTTGATACACATCCCAAATAAAAATGGTAGGAATTTAGGTCTTATCCCTAGATCCTATTAACAAAAATAGAAAGAATTTGGTACACATCCCAAATAAAAATAGTAAGAATTTAGGTCTTATCCCTAGATCCTATTGACAAAAATGGAAGGAATTTGGTACACATTCTAAATTCGACTCTCACAAAAATTTTGAACTACGTCGTACCTGATTTCTAGGGCACACCCTAGAATACGTAGGCAATTTGGGATTCCCAAATACGGTACAAAGTCACCCATCAACCATCCATTCAGCATAAACTTCAACTTGAACAAAAAAATCTAATTGAAGCACATGCATAAATCACTTTCATAATCTTTAATCACAAAACCCAATTCGAACTACGTTTTTGGACTTGATTTCCAGGATTGGAATACGTAGGCAGTTTGAGATGTCTTATACGTCTCAGATTCAGTCCAAGACCGAACCATATTTGGTCCGATTCACTGTATAATATTGTACATTATATTTGCTTGTTTATTTGCTTTAAAACATGATTGGCTGAACCCTAGGTTAGAATAACTTAGCAACTTGGTTTAGGACATCCCCCATTGAACCCTAGTCATCCAGTTGACCAAGCACATTCAAAATTAGAGTTTAAGGAAAGTTTAGGAGGCCGATATTGATCGGACGGTTTGGGTGCCTAACACCTTCCCATAACCGTACCCTGAATACTTACCCGATCTCTTGCAGACCAAAGAACCGATACATTGGGTCACGAGTCAATAGAAGTCTTACCTTAGGGTGAGGCTACATTTTTAGAGGTCATAAACCTTAATCTAGGTGGCGACTCCAACAGAACAAATCGATCTTCATCGATACAGGATACACATTTATCCCGACGAGGAGGATCATCGATTTCTCATTGTCCTCACATAAGTGTGTGAAGGAAATAGCGAAACCAGGTACTAAACTGACACAAAAATAGTGAATTGGAGGGCAGGGTCGCATACCTAGGTAGGCAGGGTTGACCCCCCCACTAAGAAGTCAGACCCCTGATTTTTGACTGGGGGTTGGACAACTTATGAACTAAGGGTTGACGGGATCTCCGACCCCCTCATCGACCCCCTGTTTGTCGATAGAAACCACAAATAGGAAACTTTCCAAATTTCAACGGGATTCCTTCCTAATCTCAATGGAACTTATTTTTGAAGATTCTACCCTATAAATAGGATGTCCCTGAACCTCTTTCACTCCTTTTGAAACCCTAATTGAAAGTGAGAGAAAGAGAAGAGAAGGAGAAGAGAAGAAAAGTTGGAGAAGAAGACCTAAGTGAAGAATTCAGAGAAATCTCTGAATCCCAACAATAACTAAGGTATGGGTAAGCTTTCTATTGATGATTTAAGACCTTAGAATAGTTCATGAAGAGGGTATGGTCTAGGAGAAACCCAAATCATACACCAATGGGAAGATTTCAATGAAATCCATGGAGAAATCATAGTAGGCAAAGTAAGGAAGAAACCTAGTGTTATAAGCCATAGAACAAGCCTAGAATGGATTGTGGAAGTAAGCCATAGGACCCAAATACGAAAGAATGGACTGTAGAATGAAATTCTCGACTCAAACCACGGGGGGTCGCACGTGGGGTCGATTGGGAATCGACCCTACCAGACCACAGGATCGACCCCCAGTATTTGGGAAGTCCAGGAAAGGGGTGGTCGCACCTAGGGTCGATGGAACATCCGACTCTGGCATTGACCCTACCATGGGGGTCGCAGTAAACTGCTACCCTACCTGCAACCCACCCTACGACCCGTGCTTAAAAACAAGCCCAATGATGCCGGAATGACTTCTAACCAAAATCTATCGACTTGTTAGGTTTTCCTATTAATATAAAGTGATTTTTAAAGCTTGAAAGAGGATCAAGACTCAAGCAAAGGTGAGGGAACAAGACCTAAACTAATTGGCTAATAATAAACTATTTTTATTTTCTTGAGTCTAATGCCATGCCTGATTCTATGCGTGTATGATTGTAATGTGCATTCAACATGTCATCCAATATTTCTGCTATTAATGTTCATGCATATTTAATTCTATTTTTCTTATAACATGATGATGATGATGATGCTAGGAATAGATATGTGAATATATGTGTGTGGTTAGTGTGCTTGATGCAAGTAGAGTATCAGGGGGGAATGTGACATTATGGTTCAGCCTGGTCACTAGACTCTAGCTCTATCTCTACTCAAGTCTTGTCCACTGACATCGTCATATCGCCATTACCTTAGCAGAACTATTACGTCGTAGGGTATCAGGGGAGGTGGTCTCGGACCGTGTAGTCTTCGACTCTGCCGGGGGCCTTAGCTCTATCTCTATGGACGTATTGAGGGATGCTGGGTTGAGGCCATAGGTACACTATTTGACATTAGGATTGGTTAGTTGCGAGCCCAGTTTGTAAGCCCTCGCCAGTAGGGGCTTACGTGTTGGTATGGGTTGAGTATCAGGGGAAGTATGATGCGGTATGGTCCTAATCACTTTAGCTCTATCTCTATTCCATAGTGAATGAATGTGGGACGACAATAAACGCTAACCTTTGGACGGATTCACACATTCGTGTATAGAGAGGCGGCCACCGAACCTTTCTATAGCACTTTGCAAACTTATAAACCAGACCACAAATATGAATTGAAAGCATGCATATGTTTGTTGCATTGTTTTATTTGCTCACTGAGCCGTGATGTGTGCTCACCCTTTCGACGTCGAATATTTTTAGTTGATGATGCAGGTACCACGGTGGAAGACTATATGAATGCTTCTGTGTACGGGCACGTCGCTGCGATGGAAGCTGAAGACTTAGTGGAAACGCATGACTCTTCATGCGAGTGCAATGCATGCGTTTTCGATTAGTTTTTTATTTGAATTATTAAGGAAATGTAATTGATATTTTATTTACTTATGTCTCAGTTGATACAACATAACTTTATATTTTATTCATGATTATCACAGTTAGATTCCTCAGTTCATTTATTACTAAGACTTTCGCTATTGTGTATTTATTCTGATTATGGATGTGTATGGTTTTATTTTCAACGGACACAACCTATTAGAGATCCTGGTTGAACCATTGGTTTATTAACAGTTCATCACACCGTTTTGAATGGTGCAGAATTGGGGTGTGACAGACCTTATTGTGGGACCCACCGAAAACTACCTCGAGGTCATAGTAAAAATAAAACCAAATTTTTTCTCATCTCTCTTCCTTTGTTGTCCACACACCAGTAGGACTTTGTTCAGTTGGAAATGGAAAAAATGGGGTGCTTACAGCTAGGTATGAAATTGAATCCAAAATCATCTAATTAGGAGCGTGTGGTCGCATACCTAAACAAGTGGGGTCGACCACACCTCAGAATAATGAGACCACTGGAGTCTGGGACGTGTGGTCATAGTTTTTAGACATGTGGTCGACAGGTTCTACAACCCCACGTGCGACCACACGATGTTATAACCGACTCCATGATTAGGAAACCTTCCTAATCTGAAAAGGGTTCTTTCCTAATCAATGTAGGACTCTATATGGAGGGTTTCCCTCTATATATAGGACGTCCCTTAGCCTCTTTCATTATTTTAGAACTCAAACTAAAAGAGAGAGAAAGAGAAGGAGAATTAAAGAGGAAGACTAAGAGAAGGAATTTCAGAGAGAGCTCTGATTCTTCAACAAGTTTAAAGTATGAAAACATCTCCTACATTAGTTGAATGCCTAGAATAGATCATGAAGGAGATAGTGATTCAAAGTAAGATCTAAATCCTAAGACCATGGACAAAAAACTAAGGGATCCTTGGAGAATGGATTAAAGTGAAGAATTATGTAAAAGTGTGAATTTTTAGCTATAGAACAATCATAGGAAGGATCATAATGGTAGACCAAGGAATCAAGACATGAAACTGTTGAATTAAGAGTGAAAAGTCGACCAGCACTAGTGGGGTCACAGTTTGATCGACCACACGAGGCACATATGTTGAATCATACACCCTCAGAAAGGTTCCAGGGAGGGTGTGGTCACATGTGTGTGGTCGCATGATATGCGACCACATGTATCTACCCCATACCCTGTGGTTGCAGAAACTGAGACACAGGTGCAGCCACACCTGCTACCACTCAGCTTCTGAAGGTCTGATTGATTCTAGATGGGACATTTAAATACTTAGAATATGAATATGAACTCTAACATTGAATCCATAAATTTATTAGGTTTCCAAGTGGCCCAAAAGCTATTTACAAAGCTTGGAAGAGGAACAACCATTTATAAAAGGTGAGGGAACAAGACCTAAACTAATTGGATAATAACAAACTATTTATTTTTATTGAGTCCCATGCCATGATTGAATCTATGCTTGTATGCTTGTAATGTGCATCTCACATGTCATCCAATATTTCTGTTATTACTGTTCATACATGTTTAATTCTATTTATTCATAACATGATGATGATGATGATGCTAGGAATAGACATGCGAATGTATGTGTGTGGTTGGTGTGTTGGATGCGAGTGGAGCATCAGGAGGAGGACGTAGCATGGTGGTCTTTGACCTCATCACCTGACTCAAGTTCTATTTCTACTCAAGTCTTGCCCACTAACATCGTCATATCACCATTACCTTAGTAGAACTATTACGACGTAGGGCATTAGGGGAGGTGGTCTCGGACCGTGTGGTCTCTGACTCTGTCGGGGGGCCTTAGCTCTATCTTTATGGACGTGTTGAGGGATGCTGGGGTGAGGCCTTGGATACACTATTTGTCATTAGGATTGGTTAGTTGCGAGCCTATTTTCCAAGCCCTCGCCAATAGGGGCTTGCATGTTGGTATGGGTAGGGCAACAGGGAAAGTGTTAGCGGTGTTTGATCCAGACACTAGCTCTATCTCTATTCCATGGTGGGTGCAATGGGGCGGTAATGGTGTTTGATCCATTAGGCAGATTCACACACTCATGTATAGAGGTGTGGGGGCCACTAAACCTATCTATAGTACATTGCAAACTTAAAACTAGACCAAAGATATGAACTGAATGCATGCATATGTTTGTTGTATTATTTTATTTGCTCACTGAGCCGTGATGTGTGCTCACCCTTTCGACGTCGAATATTTTTAGTTCTTGATGCAGGTGCTACTGTGGTAGATTACATGAATACGCTGACGAATGGATACGTAGCGGCAATGGAAGTGGAAGATATGGAAGAGGAGCATGATCCGTCGTGCGAGTGCAACTCATGTGTTTTTTATTAGCTTAGTTGTTTAGTTATTGGAACATGTAATTGATTATTCTATTTTATTTGATGTCTTGAGGCATATTAGAGATAATTGGATACTTAATTATGCTATCACTGTCAGATACTCAATTCATTAGTATTAAGGACTTTTGCTATCATTTATTTACTCTAATTTTGCTTGTAGAATGTATCTGGTTTAATAAAATAGGCACGGCCTATACGAGATCCTGGTTGAACAGTTGGTCTATGGACGGTTCATCACACCATTCTGGTTGGTTTAGAATTGGGGTGTGATAGCTAAAGTGTCCGGATCAAACACAACCAACACTTCCCCTGATGCCCTACCCATACCAACACGTAAGCCCCTATTGACGAGGGCTTGCAAACTGGGCTCGCAACTAACCAATATTAAATGTCATCCAAAGTATCCAAGGCATAACCCTAGCATCTCTCAATACGTCCATAGAGATAGAGCTAAGGCCCCCTGGCAGAGTCAAAGATCACATGGTCCGAAACCACCCCCCTGATGCCCTACGACGTAATAGTTTTGCAAAGGTAATGGTGATACGATGATGTCAGTGGGCAAGACTTGAGTAGAGATAGAGCTAGATTCTGGTAATGAGGTCAAAGACCACCATGCCATGTCCTCCCCTTGATGCTCCACTCGCATCCAACACACCAACCACACATATACAATCACATGCCTATTTCTAGCATCATCATCATCATCACGTTATGAATAAATAGAATTAAACATGTATGAACAGTAATAACAGAAATATTGGATGACATGTGAGATGCACATTACAAGCATACAAGCATAGATTCAATCATGGCATTAGACTCAATAAATATAAATAGTTTGTTATTAACCAATTAGTTTATGTCTTGTTCCCTCACCTGTTAGCCATACTCGATCTGCTTTCAAGTCTTGAAATTCTCTTTCAATCAATTTAACAACCTAAAAGTTATATGAATTTAAGTTAGGGTTCATATATAACATGTTACAGTAGTAGAAAATCGAAACAGAGCACTGATAGGTGTCTGATTGGTCCTATGGCCTCATACTGTGTCGACCTTACTGCCTACGGTCGATACCCTACGGTCGCATATGGTGCGACCATAGCTGCGATCATATGATTCCTTAATCTTCCCAAATGCCTATGGTCGATCCTCTGATCAGGCTGGTCATGCTATGGTCGACCGTAGCTGTGACCTTGGGATTTCTGGTCACAGACTACATGCAATTCGAGTTCTTTCTGGGTCAAGTCCTCTGATCTTCAATTGGATTTATTCTAAGGTAATCCTATGGCCATCATTAGTAGTTTCTTATCAACCCTAATCATCAAACTCACTCCTCATGGTTCTCCTTGGGATTTTCTCAAGGAAATCACATGGATCATAATAGGTTGATATTGCCTATCTTCCATAGAAGTTTTATTCCATAGAGTTTACATCTCCAGAGATTAGGTTCATACTTTTACCTGTAATAGAGAGCTAAAATCTTCTTAGTAAAATCCTCTCCTTAGTCTTTTCTTCTTCTCCTTCTCTTCCTTCTCTTCCCTTCTCTTTATCTAGGGTTTACTATGTTCTAAAAGAGTGAAAAAGGGCTGAGGGACGTCCTTTATATAGAGGAAAACTCTCTATATAGAGTCATCTTTCAATTAGGAAAGAAATCCCTTGATTTAGGAATGTTTTCAAACTCGGAGTCTGACCTGGGGTCTCATGATCGATGGCTACGGTCGTAGAACCCGTCGACCGTAGGGTCGAAATCATCGACCATGGGGTCCTGGATTTGTGATCTTCATTCTTACAATATGGTCGACCATACCTACCCAGGTATCCCACCATGTGCATACAGTTTTGGGTGTTGAGTTGATTTTTATACCTGGTTTGTGATCCATTTTCATACGCTCGGTCCACTTGGTCCAGGAGTGATGGGAAGACCTGGCCTGACATGGTTAGATCAAGTTAGTGGAGTGCTTACAGTCTGCGCGGGCAGACTATTTAGATCTGAAAATGGATCTTTATGGGTCCCGCTTGCCAAATCTCAATCCTAGAGACATTCCTAACGTAGTGAAACTTCTTAAAACCTAATCTAGCCTATTTAAGGACCTCTAAACCTCCTTAAACCTCTTTGATTGATCATCACAAATCCTAGAGAGGAGAAAGAGGTTTGAAGAGGAGAAAGAGCTAAAACAGGTGGAAGAGGAGCCGTCGTTGGATGAAGAACACCATAGTTGAGAACCAACGGTAAGTGCTTGAACTTCTCTCTAAGTTAAGCATTATGGATGACTGATCATGACTGGTCAATACCATAAAAGGCTAGGTATTGATCAAAATCCCTAAATTACCATTAAACCCTAATTGTTCGATAAACCCTAGATTCGATTTCTAGGTGAAGAATCATAGGAACTAGGACTTGAATGGAACATAAAACAACCTTAACTCATTGCTCAGGCCTAGAATGCATAGGAGGACCCTAGGAGTCATAGTGGGTGACCGACGGAAGATGAACACCAAGTTGGTGGTCTTCCAAAGGCATACCAGTCGACTATATCGGTTGCACTATATGCGATCGGTAGTGTAACCGGTACCTCATAGGAGCTGGTCAAGGAGGGACTGGTCGACCATACCTGTCGCACCATTTCCCCCCAGTACAACGACTGGTACCTGCCATGGGTATGCACTGTTTTGGATATATTTAAACCCAATTGGTTTTTTACCAATGTAAAACCCTAAGGAACTAATTCTAATTAAACTCTAACATTGTGTAGGACCCTGTAATAGCAAGATTGGACGTTGTGATGTGAAGCAAGTAAGCAACCGAGCATCAGGTAAGGGAATCGGACCTAACCCTAATTAACTAATAATAGTAAAACGTTGTTAATAACTATTGTTCTATGGAGTGTTGCTTGTGCATATTCACATGTCATCTTTACTTTCAGTTATTATATTGTTCATGCATACTTGCTATGCTAGGTTGTGATTGTTAGGCATGTGATTATTTTCATTGGTGTGTAGAATGGGAAGGGCTTGGGGTCTGGGATCATTCCTCACACTAGCACCTTTTTATATCGCTTCTGTCTTAGCATGCTTGGTGCGGGTAGTGTATCAGGGGGAGGACATGGCACTATGGTCTCCGGCCTGACCACTAGATTCTAATCCTATCTCTATGCCATAGGAAGTTGTGCTAGGATAGGGCCTACTGTGATGACAAATAGGATTGGTTAGTTGTGAGTCCAGTTTGCAAGCCCTCGCTAATAGGGGCTTACATATTGGTATGGGTAGGGCATTAGGGGAAGTGTTGGCGGTGTGTGATCCAGACATTTTAGCCCTATCCCTATTCCATGGGGGTGCATGTGGGATGACAGTGGTGTTTGATCCATCGGATATATTCACACACTCGTGTATGGAGGTGTGGTGGCCGCCAATCCATTCTATAGCACATTGTAAACTTAAAATTAGACCATAATATGAATGTTACTCATGCATGTTGCTTGTTGCATTGTCTAATTTTCTTACTGAGCTAAGTTGTGAGCTCACCCTTGTATATATACATGTTTTTAGATGTTGATGTAGGTTATACTGTGGAGGACTATGTGGATGCTCTAGTATATGGAGGTGTTGCTGCTTTAGAAGTGCAAGCAGGGGAGGATGAGCATGACACTTCATGCGAGTGCCCATTCTGCGTGTACCTCTAGGATGATTTATTTTATTTTATTTTATTTTATTTCAGTTGGATTCATAAATTGTGTAAATATATTTTATTTATGTTTTGGTGTAGACAATAATTGGTTACAATACTTACAATGTAGAACTAAGTTCATTTACTTTAAGACTTTCGCTGTATTTATTTATATTTTGATTATGGTTATGTGCAATGGTTTGTATTAGTGGATACGGTCTTATTGAAATCCTGGTATGAACCATTGGTTTAGTAATGGTTCACTCACACTTCTGGTTCAGTCGGAATTAGGATGTGACAATTATCGCATGAGAGTTTCATCTTGCATGGACTTAACATCACATGAGAGAAAGAAGAGTCCTATAGACTCATATTACTTGTTACAACCCCTCAAGCGCTAGGTGCCCAAACCTTGACCTTGTCCCGAAAAAATTGAAAACAGACAATGGAGAGGTCCTTAGTTAAGACATCCTCAATTTGATCTGCAATTGAAATGAACCTGACAACGAAAGCACATAAGAGGCCAAGTCACGAACAAAGTGACAATTGATCTCGACATGCTTGGTCCTGGCATGGAAAAATGGGATTACCGAGAGATATGTAGACCCAATATTTTTACACTAGAGGATGGGAAGGCTGTTGAGGGAAAAATCAAGCTCTCCAAATAGGGAAGTAAGCCAGGTAAGCTCAGTGGCATCATAAGCAAGAGCTTTGTATTCTGCTTCAGTAGAAGAATGAGCCACAGTACGCTGCTAGCGATGTAAGTACCCCATTTTTTGCCATCCCCAGTTGAACAAAGTCTTACTAGAGTATAGACAACAAAGTGGGAGAGATGAGAGAAAGTTTGGAAAAGTACAGGGGAGGCGAGTGATACTATCTCCAAAAACGATAGTCAATCAGTCTCGGTGCTTTCTATGGTGTTTTAAGTTGAATTGAAGGGTCCCCAGTGTGTTACATTTTTTGTGCTCTTCGAAGTAAATGTGGAAAAAACTGGGATAGAGGTCTCCAAAGGATTCCATGCGAACTGCATGCCAAAATGGCTCATGAAATGTCAGAGAAAGAGAGAGAGAGAGACAAGCCAGTCAACCCAAACTAGTATTGGCTCTGACCAGTCAACCTAGTCCAGTCCAACTCAGATCAGTCTGGACCAAATTGATTCAATCCATGTGCATGTGTAGAGTGTATATCACAAATATTAATACATTATATTATATGTTATGCATTATATATTATATATATTATGTATAATATATTGTATTATTATGCACATATATTTATATTATAAGAAGGAGGGATCTGAGAGAGTGGACACGGGGACCAGCTGTGAAATAGGAAAGAAGAAAGAGAGAAAGTTGGGAAATATAGAGAAAGAAAAGAGTTTGGAAAGAACTAAGAAGGGGCAAGGAGTATCTCAGTTTGGAAGGGAGCAATACGAAAAGGGTGATGGCTAGAGAGAATGGAAAGAAAAAATAAAAAATAAATAAATAAATAAATAAAATAAAAGAAAAAGGAAACTCGAAGGAAGTTCCTTAAGAAAGAGACTAGAAAGGAGTCGGTGGAGGACTCCAACCAGAAAGGAAAGAATGGAAATAGGAAAGGCAAGAGGTTTGTTTTAGAGCTAATATGGGAAGAAATCTGAGACTGGGAGAGAGCAAAGACCGACAAGGAAAAAAATCTGAGGAGGGAATTAGGAAAAGAAGTTAAGAGAAAATAATAGAGATTGAAAGAAGGAATGAAGGCCAATCAACTCTAATGGAAAGAAAAATAAGGAAAAAAGAAACTGGAGGAGAGGAAATTGATAAGGAGCTGGGGGGGGGGGAACGAAAAGAGGGGAAGAGCATGGGGAGAAACTCCGAGAGAGTTGGTGGACTGAAGGAAAGATTAAGCAAGGAGAATCTGGAAAAAGGAGTTGGAGAGATGAAATAGATTGGGAAGAACACAACTGGGGAAGAAGAGAGGAAGAAAAAGAACATGCAGAGCAGAAGAAGAGGAAGAAGAAGGTGGAAAGACAGGGAGAAGAAGAAATAAGAGCAGCATCATAGAGGTAAACCACCACCACTATTATCACCTAACTTGCTGTCATCTACAAACCCCATGACCAGAACCAGATCAATACCCAACACCTGCAACCTGATTCTAGAACCCAACACTCCAGATATCCCTACACATGTCACCTCTAATTAAACCCCCAACCATTCCTACTGCAACCACCGAGCAATCCAGCCATACTATTATTCCTTTTAACCTATCTTCCTTCATCACCCGATAACTGTTGCTTCAATCCTATTCAAACCTGCAGCACAAATTCCTTAAACCCAACACCTGTGACTCTAAAGTAATACCCAGTAGTCACGAAACCCAACTCCCTGCACCACCAAAATACCACCTATCATCCTTACAACCAGTCCTAATGCATGTTCATCATCCCTACAGCCACCGGATCCCAACCTTGCTGATTCATCATCTCTACAGCCTACAACACACATTACTACCCTGCTGTAATTCTCCATATTTGCCACCTGTTACCACATGAAAACATCTGTCCGTAAGTCCCTGCTGTTCATCCTCACGGCCTAACCTGATCAACCCCAATCTACAGTACCTAAGTTCCTCCCAGATTAATACACTTACCCTCCATGATCCTTGATTTAATCATGGGCCATTGATATTGAACCATTGATACTTAATTGAATTACTTTGAATTATGAGTAAACAATGGATATTTGAATTATGAATTAATTAATTCTGAACCATTAGATTTTTGAATGAATTATGAGTGAGCCATCGGATTTTTGAATGAATTATGATTTAATGAATTTGAGCCATTGATGCCGAAATTGTTATGATCCTTCAGATTTAGAAATTTAATGAAATTAATCTGTCTATGGCTGGAATTTTATATGTTTGAATGTGGGTGCCAAAATGCCCATCCCCACGCTTAGATTGTCTTCTTAGAAGTGTGCATATGTGGTAGTTCAACTAGGGTGTTGCAAAAAATGAAGTTATTGTCAAAAATAGAACTAACACAATATATAGCAAGATTATGAAAATCTCCCTAACATGGCATATGATTCCATAAAAATCTATTTAAACATGGTAAAACTTATTATGCTATATTCTAAGCATGGCAAGTCTAAACATGGCATGTCCAAATATGGTAATTATCAAGATATTGCTAAATATGGCAAAAAAAAATCTATTTATTCTACCAAATACAACAATACATGGATATGGCAAACATGGTATGTGAGCAATCCAAACAAAACATGTGAGTATTCTAAATGTGACCATTTATCCAAATATGGCATGTGGATACTCTAAATATAGCAAGTATGCAATCAAACATGGTAGAATTCACCAAATCACTCAAGCAACCAATTGGATATTACAGTGAATGAGACATCGATGAAACCTTTCTGAAAACCCAAAAATTATCAAAACATGTGCTCAAGAAGTTCTTCGAAAATATTGTAACTTTTTTTATGAAGACATTCGAAATAAACAATGACTCAAAAATTGTCAAAATTGCCACACAAATTTCAAGTATTGCACAAACTAGGAACTGATTTAAATTCTGTCATATTATATCAAAATGACCATAAGTAGGCCTTCTGTAACTCAAATAAGCCGTATTGTTTTTCACAGAAAGATGATTTGATATGCTACATTTCATCTGAAGGGGTCGAATCCCAACAGAGAGCACATATGGGTCAAAAATATTTCACAATTCAATACACATGCATGGTGACAGATTCTGTCACCCTGTACCATAATGGGCATATGGAGACCTAAATATATCAGAATTAACCTCAAAACATACCCTTAGAAAGAAGATTTAGAAAGCTAACTTTTGTCTCAAGGCATCTAATCCCAACAGGGACGAAATCAGGTCAAATGAATGCGACAAGTACGAATATGTGCACTGGTCAAGTCTATTCCAGATTTTTGACCAGTTGCACCATAAAATCCGTATAAAATCAAATACTTAATGAAAATTAAATTAAAACATATGCCCATGTAGATAATTGACAAATCTAAAATTTTATCAAGAAAACAAGTACAAGATTTTCATTGTGAAAAAAAAACTTTTCGGTCATGCCAATCAGTATATCCCAATTTATTCAAAAACAGAGCACTATGCACTTCAAAAATCATATCAATTCAATGAAAATTGAAAAAATCTGAAACTAGTGCCATATTTTAGAAGACTTCCAAATCTAAAAATTATGTAGAAAGTTGTTTTTTGATTATGACCATAAGACCCTTTTCTAGAAACTTTCTGATAGGGGTTTGTACTATACCCGAATAGGACAGCAGTGCCAATGGAGAATTTTTTTGATGAACTTTCTCAATTCCAAATGGAACAAAATTTCTAGGGGAGTCTTCTGACATATCAGAGAGAATCCCATAAAATTTGGACTTTAAAATCTAAACAAAACCACATGAAATGCACGTCCCAAATTTGGATTCTAAATCTGAAATTTTCAGATCAGAAATCCACTTTATAAAATTTATCAAAAACATCAAAAATCATCATATAGCACTCAAATATTCATCATGGAGCAATTTAAATAAATTATCATACATAAAAAATATTAGACATGAGTATCCTAACATCAACATGCATGCAATAGGGCATTTCTGATAGAGATTTGATGAAAATGAGTCTCTTCAAGCAAAATCAACATTCAAACTTTCTAAAAGATCACTAAATTTGTTTTAAGGTACCAACCTTGTGCTCAAATGGAGCGAAACCTCTGATGTAGGATTTGTTGGAGATCGTACTAAGATTTCTGAAGGTGAATCCTCCTCCTTTTCTTCTTTCTCCTCTTCTCTCCTCCTTTCTTCTTTAACTCTCCGCCTTCTTCTTCTTCCTCTTCTTCTTCTTCCTTTCCTTTTTCTCTTTTTTTTTCTTTCCCCTTTCCTCCTTCCTCTCTCTCCCTCTCTCTCCTTTTCTCCTCTCCCTCATGACTTCCTCTCCTTTCTCCCTTTTTTTTTCTTCCCCTCTTCTTCTCATGGCTCCCTCTTCTTTTCTCTTTTTTTTCTTTTTTTCTTTCCTTCCTTCTCTTGCTAACGTCCTCCCTCCCTTTTTTGTTTGAATTCTCTCTCAATCTCTTTCCTTTTTTTTTTCTTTCCTTTTTCTCTTCTCTCACGGCTCTCCCTTCTTTCTCCCTTCTTTCTTTCCTTTTCGTCCCATGGCTCTCTCTTCTTTTCTCTTTTTTTTTGTTTTTTTTTCTTTCCTTCTTCTCCTTGCTACCGTCCTCTCTCTCCTTCTTGTTCGGATTCTCTCTCAATCTCTTTCCTTTTTTCTTCTTTCTTTTTTTTTTCTTTCCTTCTTCTCTTCTCTCACGTCTCTCCCTTCTTTCTTCCTTCTTTCTTTCCTTTTCTTCCCACCGCTCTCTCTTCTTTTCTCTTTTTTTTCTTTTTTTTCTTTTCTTCTTCTCCTTGCTACCGTCCTCTTTCTCCTTCTTGTTTGGATTCTCTCTCAATCTCTTTCCTTTTTTCTTCTTTCTCTTTTCGTTCTTTCCTTCTTCTCTTCTCTCACGGCTCTCCCTTCTTTCTCCCTTCTTTCTTTCCTTTTGTTCGGACTCTCTCCCTCTCTTATTCCGTCTCTCTCAATCTTCTCTCAATCTCTCTCCTTTCTTTTCTTATCTTCCTTCCTATTCTCTCAATCTAAGTCAATCTGTGGCCAATCTCTACTATTCTTCCCAAAATTTACATAGATTGTATAATATAGTATATAATTATATAACATATATAATATGCATATAATTATACGCGCACACACTCATGGGATGCACTAATTTAATCTAACCGGACTGGACTAGATTGATTGGACTAGACTGACATGGGTTACTGGACTAAGTTGACCGAGCTACCTTGGTTAGACCAATACTGACTTGGATTGACTGGGTTTGGGGCCAAGATTGGTTTTTTTCTATCATGTTATAGGCCATTTCCGTCGTCATTCCGCATGGAATTTTTTGATAGCCTCTACCCCAATTTTTTTACGTTCACTTTGTAAAACACTAAAAATGAAAAATACTAGGGCTTGAATCACCTCATTTGGAAATAAAATGGCCAACTTATGAATTTCTAAAGTTTAAACAGGCCAATTTACAATAATTCGGCTAACCACTCTGCATGGGATCCTTCGGAGACCTCTGCCTGAGATCCTTTACGTCCACTTTGTAGAGCACTAAAAATGGAACATATTGAAACTGAAATCAACTAATTTGGATGTGGGGTGACCAAAATATAAATTTCTAAAGATTAAACGCCCATTTCAACATGTAATTTTGCATGGGACTCTTCGGAGATTTTTGTACCGGATTTTTTACGTCCACTTTGCAGAACACCAAAAATGAAGAATAATGGCCCTTGAATCATCTGAATCGGACATAGAACGACAAAGATATGAAGAATTGAAGTTATATCGATAATTCTGCATGAAAATTTGCATGGGACCCATCGGTGGCCTCTACCCGGGAATTTTTATCTCCACTTTGAAAAGGACTGAAAATAAGAAATATTGGTACTTAAATCATATGATATAGATATCGGATGATCAAGATATGATGATTTGAAGTTCAACGATAATTTATGCATGCATCCTACGATAATTACATAAATGCCCCTACACCTTCAAACCGACTACAACTGTGATACCTTCCTTGTTTGATGTCAGAATTGGGTGATTCTGATCTCAATTTGAAGATAATTTCATGACCTATACATTCAAGTAGGTAATAGCCCATGACCCTGCTGTGGGGCTCATTAAAGAATCACAAACCCTTGAATTAAAAATCAGAAACCTGTCATATGGATTCACTTATGCTGGGGATGGCAAAAAATGGGGTGCTTACAGATGCCCCTCTTTAGCCGAGATTGTTACCAATTGAAGGCTAAAGACAAAAGAACTACATTTTTTATATGAGTAAGAATGCTTATTGGGCTGCACTTAGGGTAATTTGTCCTAAACTGCCTACGTATTCTAAGGGTGTCCTAGAAATCAAGCCCAAAACGTAGTTCGATTGGCAAGAAAGTTTGCTCTTCTTGGAAAATTGGTGATTGTTCTTCTTGTATGAAGCTAGGCTGTGAATACAAGGCTCATTTGTAGGCTAGGAACCTCTTCTTACTGAGATGAGACTAATGATGCAAGGTATGCGTGGACTTAAACCCGTTTTGATCCATTTGTAGGCTGATAAATCTCTTCTTGTACGAAGCTAGGCTGTGAATACAAGGCTCATTTGTAAGCTGGGAACCTCTTCTTGCTGAGGTGAGACTCATGATGCAAGGTATGCGCGGACTTGAACCCAACTTGATCCATTTGTAGGCTGATAAACCTCTTCCTGTATGAAACTAAGCAGTTAATACAAGGCTGGTTGCACGAGCTTGGGCTCGGCTTTGATTTGTCTGGATGGAGGAATTATTGTCTTTTCTTTTGACTGAACTGAAGCTCTTTAGATTTGCCACTTTGGGTTGAGTACCTGCACTTGTCAGAACATTGAAAATTTTATAGAGCATGTTATAATAAAAATCCTTGTTAGAATGAACATTTTTAATGGGGTAGGGAAACAAATGTTTCTTTATTGAATTTAAAGAGACATAGTTCATGAAACACCCTGGAATTCAAAACCCTAAAATGCCATTGGTTTCTTAACTGGGGCAACTCTGGGGAGTGTTTGAACTTTTCGATTGTTCCATTCCCGAGCAATGGTATCAACCAGATCTAATGTCAACATTCTAGGAGGTTCACAATTAGTCACTTCTCTGCTGGTGCTTGTTGGATATTGAATTGCTAAGGTAGCTTTGTTGGGGAATAGAATGAAGTATGAGTCAACCCCATGAACCAAACATGTAAACTATTCTCTGTATTTGTAACAACCCGCTCTTTCTTCCACCAAGTGCATTTCCATCTGATATCTGCTTTGGTTATTTCTTTGAGGCGGCTGAACCAATCTGTGTCCATCTGATAGGCCATAAGATCTGCTCTTTTTGCCAATTGGTAGGGGTTAAGGGTCGATGCTTCGGATTCCTCAACCAATCCTAACCTCTCTGTTAACAAAATTTGAAGTAGGTATGGTGACCCTCTAAAATTGTCCAGCTTGAACTGATCTTGATGAGTTGCCATGAAGTCAAGGCCCTTTAATGTCTCGGCCAAAACTGTAGGGATGATGTCAAAACCTTGTCTCGCATGTTTGATGAGATCTTTTATGATTGGAGATTCTGTATCTGTGTAACTTCGTAGCAATAACCGGGTATGCTACGATAGAGGTAAACATGTCTTCTCTGATCCTATGCTTCTTTCCCTTTGGGACTTGTACGAGCAAATGTGATCATGCGCTTTATCTATAGTCATTGATTCTGTACAAAACGACACATTTCTTTCCTATCCCAGCTGAAAAAATCTTGTATCTCTTGCTTGTAATCTTTTCCTGGAGATGGTTCGAAGATCTTCCACTTAGGTGTGTGCAGGAGTCAAGCTCTGAATTCTTCCACAGTTGGGCATAACTCGACTTCTCCCATCCTGAAGACATGAACTACTGGATCCCAGCATCGAGCGGCTGCTTTCAAGAGATCTGAGCATAATTTTATCGTTGTCAACTGAGGAAGTGCATCCAGTTGATGCTTTCACAGGAAAGAGCTATCTTATGTAAACTCAACACGCCAGCTCCAGTTTTTCAGTGCCTTATCCATCTCTGTAATTCTGTTCGATGGATCGATGGATTTTCAGCCTTCTGGGTAAGACCTGTAGGAATACCGACATACAAATAGAGGTTAAATCATGAATCATTAGAATTATCTTAAATTTTAGTAGTTTAGATATATTGAAATGCCCTTAGTAGATTATACATGAAATGTATACATATGCACGACTCTGTCTGGGTTTTAAGTACTTAAATTTATAGACATGATGAGTGAAAGTGGAGGTACTGACAAGAAACTGTCCAAGTGGGTCTGCCGCCTGGAGGAGATTGTGGTTATTTATGTAGAATGGGCTTATCTTACCGAGAAGACCCCATTTATCAGTTTGAGAAAGGAAGGACCTATTGGAATCTTTGGACGCCGTCGGATGTAATGAACGACAGATAAGAGTTCCAGCCAGATTTTTATTTTATAATTTCTTAGATTGATATACTCATGAGAGTTTATATCAAATGGTATAAAAGATGGGCTTTGATGTGTAACTCTTGGGAAATCCATCGGATAAATGGACAGATGAAAGAGTTTAGCCAAAAAAAATAGGAAATTCTTTCTTTGATTATGATGATAGGATGAACCATCCCTGGGTGAAAGGTTGTTGTACCCCATTGGAGAATTCAGTCAACCATGTCAGTAACTTCTTCAAATGATTGATGCCCATTGTTGGTGTCAGCAGGTGGGAGAGAGGCCTTCTATACCCTCTATTTTTTTTTGAAGAGTGTAGAGGCTACACATAATATCTCTTCACTTGATCCAAGTTGGTCATGTATTGTAACTCAATGCCCTCCATGTTGACCAGTCCAACAGCTTTTCCAGGTAAGATTTCCTTTACCATGAATGGTCCACTCCAATTAGGGCAAAACTTGCCCCTAGGATCATGGACAGCTGCTCTTTGCTCCTTCAGTACTAGGTCCCCGACTGTCAAGTGGCGAACACGTACCTTTTTGTTAAAGGTTGCTGCCATTCTTTGTTGGTATTTTTTTGCATTATCGACTGCCTTCATTCTTCTTTCATCAATGAAGTTTAGTTCATCATATCTGAATTGTAGCCATTCAGTTTCTGGAATCTTACATTCCATCAAAACTCTCAGTGATGGTACCTCTATTTCTACTGGGAGGACTGCTTCCATACCATATACTAGTAAATAAGGCGTTGCCCCAGTGGATGTTCTTATGGATGTTCTGTATGCCCAGAGTGCATAAGGTAGTTTGTTTGCCTAGTCAACATTAGTCTCTGCCATCTTATGGAGGATAACCTTGACATTTTTATTGGCCGCCTCTACTGCCCCATTTGTCTGTGGACGATAAGGAGAAGACCAGTGCCTTTTGATGTGGAACTTGTCACATAATTCTTGGACTCTCCCTCTGAAGTGTTGTCATTGATTTGAGATTATAGAATGAGGCATCCCATGCTGGCATATGATGTATTCTTGTAGAAATTTAGCCACTTTGTTTGCTGTGAGCTTGGCATATGACTGTGCCTTTACCCACTTTGTGAAATAATCAATGGCAACCAAGATGAATTCATGCCCATTTGAGGCTTTAAGATGAACCTTTTCGATCACATCTATGCCCTAGGTTGAGAAGGGCCATGGAGAACTAAGAGTATGCAGCTCTTCTAAAGGCACGTATATCAAATTAGCGTGGATTTGGCACTTGTGACATTTCCTTACAAACTCTGCACAGTCTGCTTCCATTGTATTCTAGTAATATCCCATTCTGAGGATCTTCTTTGCAAGCATTCTAGCATTCATGTGAGGTCCACATATTCCTTGATGGACTTGTTCGATGATGTTTTGTGCCTGTTCCTCGTCAACACAGACTAGCTGGACTCCTTTATGGGATCTTTGGTACAGGATATCTTTGCATAGTATGAACTGAATGGCATATCGCCTAAGAGATTTATTTTCACCTGTTGTGGCTTTCACTGGATACTTTCCCTCCTTAATGAAATCTATGATGGGAGCAAACCATGGTCGGCCATCTATTGTCAGTGCATTCACTTCTTCCAAGTGGACTGGTCGTACTCTTTTCTCTATGATTAGGGGTTTGATAAGTCCCAAAGGATCATTTCCAATCATTGAAGCCAAGGTGGCCAATGCATCGGCATACTTATTGGTATCCCTTGGGGAGTAGTCAAATTCAATTTGCATGAACTTTTGAGCCAAGGTTATTGCACATTGTTGGTAAGGTACCAGCTTCTCGTCTTTGGTTTTCCAGTCCCCTCTAACTTGGTAGATAACAATTGATGAGTCACTATAGACCTTTAATCTGTAGACCCCAATGGCCAAGGCTGCTTTTAGTCTCATGATACATGCTTTGTATTCTGCAAAATTATTTGTGCAGTCAAAGTCTAATTTGAATGAAAATGGTACAAATGCCAGCCCCGTATCCCATATGATTTGCTGCTCCATCGAAGAACATTATCCATGTGTCGTTCTTCCCCTCCTCTTGAGTTGTGTGGACTTCTTCATCTGGGAATACATCTTCCAGATGTCTGAGGTTATCTTCAACCAGTAGAGCTGATAGATATTTTACAATTACGCTCCCCTTGATAGACTTTTGCATATATATGTGATGTCAAATTCGGACAACAACAATAGCCACCTAGCCAACCTTCCTATCAAAGCTGGTTTCTCGAATAGATACTTCAGGAGGTCCATTCTGGAAATGAGTATGACCTTGTAAGATAACATATAATGCCTCAGTCTCTTTGTTATCTAGACCAGGGCTGTGCATGTCTTCTCTAGCTTTGTATAGTTGGCTTCGTAGCCTGTGAATTTCTTACTCAGTAGTATATTGCTTTTTCTGTCTTTCCATCTGTATCATGATGGGCTATTATTGATCCCATAGAATCCTCTAGTATTAACAAGTAGAGGAGTAGTGGTCTCCCTGGTACTGGTGGGGCTAAGACTGGTGGGTTCAACCGATAGGTCTTGATTTTTTCGAAAGCCATCTGACATTGAGGGTTCCAATCTTTTGGCTGGTTGTGAGGATAATGGAAAATCGATGTGATCATCCTCGGGATAAATGTGTATCCTGTATCGATGAAGATCTATTTGTTCTGTTAGAGTCGCCACCTAAATTAAGGTCTAGGACCTCTAAAAATGTAGCCTCACCCTAAGGTAAGACTCTATCGACTCGTGACCCAATGTATTGGTTCTTTGGTCTGCAAGAGATCGGGTAAGTATTCAGGGTACGGTTATGGGAAGGTGTTAGGCACCCAAACCGCCCGATCAATATCGGCCTCCTAAACTTTCCTTAGACTCTAATTTTGACTGTGCTTGGTCAACTGGATGACTAGGGTTCAATGGGGGATGTCCTAAACCAAGTTGCTAAGTTGTTCTAACCTAGGGTTCAGCCAATCATGTTTTAAAGCAAATAAACAATCAAATGTAATGTACAATATTATACAGTGAACCGGACCAAAGGTGGTTCGGTCTTGGACTGAATCTGAGACGTGTAAGACATCTCAAACTGCCTGCGTATTCCAATCCTGGAAATCAAGTCCAAAAACGTAGTTCGAAAATGGGTTGAGTGATTAAAGATTATGGAAGTGATTTATGCATGTGCTTCAATTAGATTTTTTTGTTCAAGTTAAAGTTTATGCTGGATGTATGGTTGATGGGTGGCTTTGTACCGTATTTGGGATTCCCAAATTGCCTACGTATTCTAGGGTGTGCCCTAGAAATCAGGTACGACGTAGTTCAAAATTTGTGAGAGTCGGATTTGGAATGTGTACCAAATTCTTTCTATTTTTTCAATAGGATTTAGGGATGAGACCTAAATTCCTACCATTTTTATTTAGGATGTGTACCAAATTCTTTCTATTTTTGTTAATAGGATTTAGGGATAAGACTTAAATTCCTACCATTTTTATTTGGGATGTGTACCAAATTCTTTCTATTTTTGTTAATAGGATCTAGGGATGAGACCTAAATTCCTACCATTTTTATTTGGGATGTGTACCAAATTCTTTCTATTTTTGTCAATAGGATTTAGGGATGAGACCTAAATTTCTACCATTTTTATTTGGGATGTGTACCAAATTCTTTCTATTTTTATTAATAGGATTTAGGGATGAGACCTAAATTCCTACCATTTTTAATTTCTTTCCATTTTTAAAGTTTTCTACCCTAATTGCTATTTTCTTTCCATTTTTAGAGTTTTCTACCCTAATTGCTATTTTCTTTCTATTTTTATATTTTTAGGGTTCCCTACCCTAATTATTGTATTCAATGATAACAATGTAAGCAATCCATTATAGTAATGTGAGCTCAAATATAGCAGTATAAACATTCAAATATGGTAATCAGCATTTAATATAGCATGTAAGTATGATCATTCCAATCATGGCAGTGTGATTATTCCAATTATGACAGTGTGTGCATATAAGCATCCAAATATAGCATGTGAACAATATAGCATCAAATATGGCATGTGAGAAACAACCAAAGCATGTGAGTCAATCAATCAAAACATATTTTCAGATCTACGGTCTAGATTCAATGCATCGATTATCAACAATGTGACTGAAATCACATTTGATCGACGATTGAATGTAATTAAAGATCTTAAATCAAAAGTTCAGATCATATAACATCAGTTAATCAGACTTTAATGACTCAAATTAATTCATCATTAAATCATCATCAGATTAAAATCAATGGTTCAGATTAATTAATCATCCATTCACATGATTGGATCTTAAAGATCAACGATTCAGATTAATTCACACCAATTAGTCAAATTCATTCATTCAAATATTAATTCAATATCAATGGACGAATTTTCATCACATGATCAAAACAAATTTCACATTCAATGGATCAGATTTTGAATGGGCATCATATCAACACGATAAAGAATCAAAATTCAGATTTTTATTCAAGCATATCATGATCATAGGTTCAATCAATGGCCCATATTTATTGAAATGATCAAGGGTAAGATAAGGAATGTTGATCCAATGGTTGGATGAGGGGAACTGGTCTAGGGCTTGATGGACAGGTTCGGGTATTGTAATATGGCTAGGTTCAGGTAAGTGGTGTGAGGTCTTGGTTGGTTCAGTAGGAGATGGAAGTGAGTGGGGTTACGGGTAGGTGGTAGCACAAGGCTGATTATTGAAGTATGAGATGAAATCGGTTAGAGTGCTGGTTGTATAGGGATTGAAAGCCAAGTGTAGGCTGGATTGACGATGGAAATTGGTTAATGGTAAGGTGGAGTGGTTTATGAGATGGGGATTTGTAGTTAAGCAAAACAATAGAAGAAAAATCGAAGTAGAGGCAGGTTACCTAGATGCTCGTAGGTTCTACTTGCTCCTCCCTTCTTCTTCTTTCTCCCTCTTTTTTCTTCTAAAACCGAGAGCCCAAACTCTGTCAAACTCCCTTTTCATGTTTTTTTCTTCTCTTTTTTCTGGTTTTTTCTTCCTCTTTTCTCTCTCTTCTTCCCTTACTTTTCTCCCAAAACCTCTCTCACGTTTTTCTCTTTACTTCTATTTTATTCTCCCTCTTTTTTCTCTCTTCTTACCTTCTTTTTCTCCCAAAACCAAGCTCTCCAAACCTCCTTCACGTTTTTTTCTTTTTTTTCTTTATTTCTCCCTCTTTTTTCTCTCTTCTTCCCTTCTTTTTCTCCCAAAACCGTGAGTCTCTCCCCCTCTTCACGTTTTTTCTCTTTCCCCTCTTTTTCTATCTTCTTCCCTTACTTTTCTCCCAAAACCTAGCCCCAAAAGCTTTTCACGTTTTTCTCTTTCCCCTCTTTTTTCTCTTTTGGAAATCCTCTCAACCCTCCCTTCCTTCTCTCTTTCATGTCTCTTTTATCTCCCCCCTTTTTTTTCTCTTTTGGAAAAAATCTAGAAACCCTAAATCTTCTCCCTTTTCACGTCCTCTCTCTCCCCTTTCTTTTCTCTTTTGGAAATCCTCTAGAAACCCTAAATCTTCTCCCTTTTCACGTCCTCTCTCTCCCCTTTTTTTTCTCTTTTGGAAATCATCTAGAAACCCTAAATCTTCTCCCTTTTCACGTCTTCTCTCTCCCCTTTTTTTTCTCTTTTAGAAATCATCTAGAAACCCTAAATCTTCTCCCTTTTCACGTCCTCTCTCTCCCCTTTTTTTCCTTTTTTTTTCTCCCCAAAATCGAGCTCTCCTAAAACCCCCACGTTTTTCTCTTTCTTCTTTCCTTTTTTTTCTCCAACAAAATCTTTTGGATTCTCTTAGAAACCCTAAATCCCCCTTCTCCTTCTACGTCTCCTCTCTATCCCTTTTTTCCTTTTTTCTCCCAAAACCGAGTTTTTCTAAAACCCCCACGTTTTTTCTCTTTCTTCTTTCCTTTTTTTTCTCAAAATATTTTAGATTTACTCCAAAACCAAAATCTCTCCCTCTCTCACGTCTCTTCTCTCTCATCTTTCCTTTTTTTCTCAAAATCTTTTGGATTTTATCATTTATATATAATAATATATATTATATACATATATACACATATATTTAATAACATACATATATATATATATAGTATACAATATATATATAATATATAAATACTTTGCACATGGATGAACTGATTCGAAATGGGTTGAGACTGGCTTGGGTTGACTGAGTTAAACTGATATGGGTTGAGCTAGGTTGGACCAGAACTAGCTTGAACTGAGTTGACTGGATTGATTGGAATTAATTGGATTTTCTCTCTCTATTATTTCATGGGCCATTTCCGCTATCATCCCGCACAGAATTTTTTGATAACCTTTATTCTAAATTTTCTACGTTCACTTTGTAGAACAGTAAAAATGAGGAATATTGAAACATGAATCACCTCATTTGGAAATAAAATGGCCAACTTATGACTTTCTGAAGTTTAAGCAAGCCAATTATCGATAATTTGGTTGACCATTCTGCATGAGATCTTTCGGAGGCTTCTACCGGAAATATTTTACGTCCATTTTGTAGAGCACTAAAAAATGGAACATAATGAGACTGGAATCACCTGATTTGGATATGGGATGATCAAAATATGAATTTTTGAATATTAAATGACCATTTTCATATGTAATTTTGCATGGGACCCTCCGGAGACTTTTACCCGAGATTTTTCATGTCCACTTTGTTGGACATCACAAATAAAGAACAATGGCCTTGGAATCGTCTGAATCCGACGTAGAACGGAAAAGATAAGAAGCTTTGAAGTTCTAACGATAATTTTGCATGAAAGCTTGCATGGGACCCACTAGTGACTTCTACCCGGGATTTTTTTACGTCCACTTTGTAGAACATTATGAATGAAGAATAATGGCCTTGGAATCATTTGAATCCGATGTCGGATGATGAAGATATGATGATTTGAAATTCAAACAATCCAACTTACGATAATTTGCATGAAGGCCCCTGGGATTATTTAAAATAATTTCAGAAACCTCCCTTATATGTATCATCCGACTAAAATGCTCATATCTTCTTCATTTGATATCAGAATTGAGCAATTCTGGTCTCATTTCGAAGATAATTCTATGACCTATGCATCCATGCAAAATTATAAACCATGACCTTGCTGTGGATCCATTGAAAACTTCCTCAAATTCACAGACCCATTGAAAACTTCCTCAAATTCACAGTAAAAAAATCCAAACTTTCGATCATATTTCTCCTTTTGTTGTCCACACGCCAGCCAGACTTTGTTTAGCTGGGATGGCAAAAATGGGGTGCTTACACTAGTCTTTCTAGAGTAGCTTGAAAATTAGTTCGCATGTTGCAGTGAGATGTGCAATAAATCGGTTGATGTATTGAAGTCTTCCCAATAAACCTCTTACTTCCTTTTCTGTTTGAGGAGATGGCATTTCAGAGGTGGTTTTTATCTTGGCTGGATCAATTTCGATTCCTCTTTGGCTGACCATAAAGCCTAGCATTTTGCCTGCTATTACCCCAAATGCACATTTTGGGGGTTGAGCCATAGTTAATATTGCTTGATCCTCTCGAAGAACTTCCTTAGCGTCGGGATGTGACCTTCTCTGGTGAATGACTTTATAATCATATCATCTACATACACCTCTACCTCCTTATGGATCAGGTCGTGCAAGATTATAGTAGCCATTCTTTGGTAAGTTGCCCCAGCATTCTTCAACCCAAATGGCATCACAGTATAACAATAGGTACCCCAGTCTGTTATGAAGGCAGTTTTCTCCTTGTCTTCAAGTTCCATCTTTATCTGATTATACCCTGAGAATCCATCCATGAAGGACAAAAGAGCATGATTTTCAGTGTTATCTACTAAGATGTCTATCTTTGGTAATGGAAAGTCATCTTTGGGGCTAGCCTTATTCAGGTTTCTATAATCGATGCACACCTTCAGTCTTCCATCCTTTTTGGGTACGATGACCACATTTGCTAGCCACTCTGGGTACTTTGTGACCTCTAGGAATCCTGTGTCAAACTGCTTCATGATATCTTCTTTAACCTTGAGGGTCCATTCAGGCCTTAACCGCCTCAGCTTCTGCTTATATGGCCTTGCATTTGAGACCAAAGGTATCTTATGTTGTACAACTTCAGGGTCTATGCCGGACATATCATCATAAGACCAGGAAAATACTTCTTGAAACTCCATCAGTAATTCTATCATTTGTTTGGCTTTTTCTTCTGTCAATGTAGCACCGATCTTTATTTCTCGAGGTTGCTCTGCTGAGCCAAGGTTAATTATTTTGAAGTCTTCGCTGACAGGTTGAGCCTTCTTCTCCTCTGAGGCTTGGATGGATTGTAATATCTCAGAAGATGGTTCATCGTTCTCATCATTTTCAAAGTTAGAGTTAGAAAGAGAAGGAAAGGAAGAAGTAGAGGCAGTGTAATTCAAAACATCATTTTTATTCATGTTCAAAAGCAGAGGTACAGAGGAAAAGGTTCCTAGTGGAACAAACTCAAAACTTGAAAAGAACTCAATCTTATCTAAAAACTTAAGGACTCTAGGCTCAAATATGGCCATAATATGTGGATTACATGGCAACCACTTTGGGTAAACAAAATTATCATAACAACTCCAATTTGGGATTGTTCCGCTGACGGGAAGGGTGAATTGTTGTATATCGGGACTTCTATCCTGATCTTCACCGGTAAGCGTTATCACTTGATCATCATCGAACAAATTGCTGATGTCGATCATCTCTATCTCAGATTTTTGCTCCTTGCTCTGCTTTTGGATCTTGGCCTACTCGAGCTCTTCCCAGTCAAAAGTATAATCATGAAATATTTCAAACCCAGGTACCTGCTTTTGAAGGTGGGCATTGAACCAAGGTTCTAAAAATCCACAATAGATGTTATCTCTTCCTTCTTTAACAAAATACCCATTGAGGGTCTTCAAAAACTAGATGTTCTGCACATTGTACGACCCCTCAGATATTGCTTGATAGATTGTTTCATCTGTCCTTTGGGGTGCCAATCCCCACTATCTCTGTCTGATGCTCTTATTGTGCTGCTACCATACTGACTACTATGCTTGTATTTCATCCTCTCGAGCTTCCAAAATTTTTCATCAGCTCACCTCTGCTTTTGCTTGATCACTTTTAGATCCCCTTCGGTGGGGGTATACCCCAGTCCAAATCTATACTCATTGACCAATAGAGATAAGAAAGTGACATCACCGTGTTGGTGGGAACCAAGGCCCATACTTGGAAAGTAGAGCATGTTAAGTAATTGATGAAATGAAAAGGGAAGATGCGTACCTGTAGAATCTGGTTCAATTGTGGCTAGGATGTTGTCGACCTGGAACCCTCCGAGAGAGAGGTCATGCCTAGTATTACCTTGTGACTCTTCACCATTCTGTCCAGTGGCCAATGTGCTCACGGATACAGAGTCCTCGTGTATTGTCACAGTGGTACCATTGTGGATGAATTTAACCTTCTGATACAAGGTAGATGCCACTACATTGGCCTGATAGATCCAAGGCCTACCTAGAAGCATGCTGAATGAGGTAGAAATATCAATGACTTGGAACTCCATTTCAAATTCAGCCAGTCCTACCTGAATTGGCACTGTGAAGACACCCAATACAGCCCTTCTGGTATTGTCATATGCTTTAATGGTCATATATGAAGGTTTCAGTTCTAATTCGTTGAAGCCTAGATGCTTGAAGGTACGAAAAGGGAATACATTCAAAGCTGACCCATTATCAACTAGGACTTGGAAAATGCTCTTGCCTCGACATTTGATGGTAATGTGTAGAACCTGTATGATCCTTACCTCCTCGAGGGAGATCGGCATCTCCAAAGATAATTGCATTAACAACATATCTGCCTCCTACTAGCATAGCTCGTTCATCTCCATCCATTGAAACTGGGACCTGAATGCTTGGTAATGATCTCAGTACTGCATCCTTGTGGATCTTGGAAGCCATCAGAAGCTCCCAAATGGACACGTTGGCTTGTGTCTTTTGTAATTGTTTCAATACAGGATTTGGAGGCTCTGGTTGACTGGCAGGTCTTTACCTTTCTCTCTCACGGGTTGGGCCGGATCATTTACCATCAGGTGAGATGGTGTATAGTTCTTCCCTATTCTGGTTTCTGCTATTTCTTGCTCATCTTTCGGGAATACGAACTCCATCTCAAAGAAACGGTTGGTAACTTGATTTATCTCTGCTTCATCATCTAAGAGGTAGATGATGAATGGTTCTTCTTCTTCTTCCTGCTGTACTTGTGCTATTGGGTATGAGGAATCTTCAGAGAAATAAAAATCATACTCTTCTTCTTCTTTTTGATGGCTACCCAACATGTTTACTTCGTCACCAGATGTGACAACCATACTGCTTACTCCTTTGGGTATTTCTATGACAGGGATAAGGCCCAAGGGCTCATCTCCCCATTCTATGAAATTGACACTGTGGTGAGGGAGGGGATTATTTGCCACTGACACTTGCCTGGGCTGGACCTTAAATTTACCAGAATCCAATAGATCCTGTATGGCATGCCTTAATGTGTAGCAATTGTCTGTGTCGTGCCCATGTTGATTGTGGTACTTACAGAATAGGTCCATATGAAAATTCGATAGAAGAGGACTTGGAGGCGGATGAGGGTCAAGCACTGTCAATTTCTTGGCTTGTATCAATTTGTCTAGAGCCTTGGATCGGGTCATCCCTAAATCCGTGAACTGTCTCCTTGGTCTTGCTTGCGGTGGTGGGGTATAACTCAAACTTCCCAAGATCAATGGCTCATAATCGGTATTAGCTACTTGCTTTACTAATTGATTCCCAGAATTTCTTGGTAGGTATGCCCTTCTATTCGAAGCCACTTCCTACCTTTCTATCTTTCCTAGTAATATGTCTTCCCTAGTTATGGCGTCCTCTACTTGTTGTCTTGCAACAACGAGCCCTTTAAATGATAGGATGGCCAGGCCGAAGTTGTATGTCTTATATGGCCCACTTAAGCCTCTCATCATTATCTGCACCTGATCTCTCTCGAAAGGTCAATCCCAAAGTTTGCTACTACACTTCTGAACCGAGTTAAATAGGCCATGAATGTCTCTCCCTGTGCTTGGACCATGGTTTCCAATTGCCTACAGTGGGTCTCTATCTCTGTGTTGTAGGAATAGAAACTGATAAATGCTTTGGTGATGTCTAACCATGAATGTATCTGTGATGGGTTCAAATTCATCAACCATCAGTGAGCCCCGCCCGTGAGTGAGAATTGGAATACTTGTCCTAACTGCTCATCAGTAAACCCTTTGCCTTGCTTCAATAAGCCCGTGAATGATCTTAAGTGGGTCCTGGGGTCTCCTGTCCCATCAAAATTCTCAGTGGTCCATTTAAACTTGGGAGGCAGCTTAGTTTCTGGAAAGAAGCATACTCCTTCAGAATCAATGATTTGACTTTCTACTCCCTTCATGCCCCTCAGTATTTTTTCCACTTGACTTAGCCTATCGCCATTGGGCTGTCTTCTTCCTTTAATTTCTTGGTTACAGGGGTTGCCTGAATGATTGACTGTTTCTGGGGTATGACACCCTCCATATCTTCAAATGCCGGATTTGTGAAGAATTTTGACACAGCTTGGTTAGGGCTACCCGATCCTTGTGGGGGTGCCATATTCACCCTTTCAGAGGTCGACCCTTGAGCTTGCAGTTGCAATTGTATGTCCCTTGCTGCGGCAGCTATCACTCCCATGGTCTCCTCCATCTTTTCCATCCTGGCATCCATAGTGATTGGGACTTGGTTTGATCCATCAACCATTAATTCAGTTGATGTGGTTGAAGTGGGACTAATTGGCTCTGATGTGTACAGACTAAACAACCTCCCAGTGATGGGATCCCTTATCCATGAGGTAGAAATGGTTGTGGTTTAGGCTGACTCCTTGAGTGGTACCTGAAAAGAACCCAAAAGTGATAAATAGTAGGACTCTGGGATGACGGGAGTGGAAAGAAGTCACATGCACAATTAAGGATGACTCAACCAAACAAAAGTTTAGCTCCTTCATAAAGGTGACCGGGTAAACGTTATCTAAGTCAATTTAGTTGAATTTTGTTAAGCCATGTGTTCAGTCTTGGGATCACGTGATTCCAAAAATGGATAATCAGTGATACCAAGGTCTAGCCACTTGGGTTACCGAATTCAATAAAATTGAAATGGATATATTAATCCGTTGTCCTTATTAGGGATGGTTAGCAAAAGTGGTTCATGGAGGAACAAACTAGTAAATTTCTTCTTAACCATGGCATCTATGTCTTGATAAGGCTTTTCTGCTTGTTTTTTTAAAATCAACGTGTTAACAATGAGAGATTTTACACATTGAGCTTACTTAATGGAGGGTGTATAGTGACCATCCACTATGATGTGGAACAGGTGTATACATACCTCACGCTCTCAATGGGTGAGAGTTCAGGATGCTCATCGTGTAGATTCTAACACGTTGACTAATCGAGGACAAAAATGGGTAGAATTTCTACGTCTCGAACATGGATGTCATGGCTAAGCAGATTTTACAGGGTCGGTTCAGGGATGAACCAAAAATAACAAACATTGGGCTACAATCTGGGTTAGGACAGAAAAGGCTACCTTGACAAGGACGGGGTAACCTATCACCAAATGAACGATGAATAATGGGCCCCCAATCCCTTTATATACTATGTTGCAAGAATCAAGCGTCGTGGAGTAGCATAACGTAATCCCAGGCGGATCCAAGAAACGCTCGTTAGAGGCTGCTCGTCGGTCGTAATCTCACAAAGTACAAGCCAATGTTGTGTGTTTTGCCTAGCGGGATGTCTCATATGCATGGGACCCGGTTCGACTACTCCCATGAATGTGTGACAGGACCCATTTCCCCCAAAATAATGTTATACAAGCATAAATATAGTATCCTAAGAGCTAGCATCCAATTCACACAAAAAAAGTTTTCATTTAGGAGTCTGACGTTTATATCCCCAGCAGAGTCGCCACTGTGAGGACAAAGATCGATGGATTTGGGAGTCGCCACTTAGATTAAGGTCTAGGGCCTTAGAAATGTAGTCTCACCCTAAGGTAAGATTTCAATTGACTCATGACCCTTAGATCAACTTTTTGGTCCATCAGAGATTGGGTAAGTGTCAGGTTACGGTTACAGGAAGGGGTTAGTCATGCAAACCGTCCGATCGAGATCGGTCTCCTATACCTTTCCTATGCTAGACTCTATCTATTGAACCGAACCGAACCGAGTGGTTTGATATCATTGAACAGAATTTAGATCTTCTAGATTGCCTACGTATCTCTGACTTCTTCAAAAAATCAAGTTCACCATTTTATTTCAGGTGTGATTAAAGTTTATGGCTGTGATTTATGCTTGTGCATGATTAAGTTCATTGTTCAAGTTAAAGTTTATGCTTGAAAGGATGAGAAACCCTATGGGTCAGGCTCTGGATAGTCCAAGCGAACTGATAGATAGTCCTAGTGGATCTAAGAATGGATAATCCATGAGGGTCGAACTAGGTATTCCTAGTAGGTGAGTGGATAGTCTAAGTGGACCATGGATCTGAATTTAGATTGATTGAAATTTGGATAACCCTTTCTAGGTCTGAATGTGGATAACCCTTTCTGGGTCGAAATATGGATAACCCTTTCTGGGTCAAAATGTAGATAACCCTTTCTGGGTCGAAATGTAGATAACCCTTTCTGGGTCAAAATGTGGATAACCCTTTTCGGGTCGAAATGTAGATAACCCATTCTGGGTTGGAATGTGGATAACCCTTTCTAGGTTGGAATGTGGATAACCTTTCTGGGTCAAAATGTGGATAACCCTTTCTGGGTCAAAATGTGGATAATCCTTTCTGGGTTGGAATGTGGATAACCCTTTCTGTGTTGGAATGTAGATAACCCATTCTGGGTTGGAATGTGGATAACCCTTTCTGGGTCGAAATGTGGATGGATATCCTAGTGGATCTATGGATAGTCCGAGTGGACTAAGGTGTGGATCCAAATTTGGGATTCTCCCAAATGGCCTATGTATCCTAGGGTTTGCCCTAGGAATCAGAATCCGCGTAGTTCAAAAATGATGGGATAACCTGTTCTACGTTAAGGATTTAGAACCTATTCTAAGTTTAGGATTTAGAACCTATTCTAGGTTTAGGAATTAGAACCTACTCTAGGTCTATGGAGCAACCTATTCTAGGTTGAAATATGTTGAGGGGAAGAGATTGTCTTGAACTATCCTTTCATCCTAAGCTCTAATTTTAGAAGGTTTGGCATGACATTCTCTTTTTTTATTAAGACTTTTATTATTTTCTATTATACCCTTCCCAAGAATGTGGGTGCCTAAATGCACGTCCCCACGCTTAGATTGTCTTCTTAGAAGTGTGCATATGTGGCAATTCAATTAGGGTGTTGCAGAAAATGAAGTTATTACCAAAAATAGAATATTCTATCTAAGCATGGCATGTATGATGTTTATGATAACCAACACAATATATAGCAAGATTATGAAAATCTCCCTAACATGGCATATGATTCCATAAAAATTTATTTAAACATGGTAAAGCTTATTACGCTATACTCTAAGCATGGAAAGTCTAAACATGGCATGTCTAAATATGGTAATTATCAAGATATTGCTATATATGGTAAAAAAATCTATTTATTCTACCAAATACAGCAACACATGGATATGGTAAATATGGTATGTGAGCAATCCAAACAAAGCATGTGAGTACTTTAAATGTGGTAATTTATCCAAGTATTGCATGTGGATACTCTAAATTTAGTAAGTATGCAATCAAACATAGTAGAATTCACCAAATCACTCAAGCAACCAATAGGATATTACAGTGAATGAGACATCGATGAAACCTTTCTGAAAACCCAAAAATTATCAAAACATGTGCTCAAAAATTCTTTGAAAATATTGTAACTTTTTTTATGAAAACATTCGAAATAAACAATGACTCAAAAATGGTCAAAATTGCCACACAAAATTTAATGTATTGCACACACTTAGAATTGATTTCAAATTCTGTCATTTTATACCAAAATGACCATAAGTAGGTCTTCTGTAACTCAAATTAAGCCTTATTTTTTTTTCATAGAAAGATGACTTGATATGCTACATTTCATCTGAAGGGGTCGAATCCCAATAGAGAACATATGGGTAAAAAATATTTCACAATTCAATACACATGCATAGTGACAGATTCTGTCACCCTGTACCATAATGGGCATATGGAGACCAAAATATATCAGAATTAACCTCAAAACATACCCTTAGAAAGAAGATTTAGAAAGATAACTTTTGTCTCAAGGCATCTAATCCCAACAGGGGACGAAACCAGGTTAAATGAATGCCACAAGTACAGATATGTGCACTGGTCAAGTCTATTCCAGATTTTTGACCAGTTGCACCATAAATTCCATATAAAATCAAATACTTAATGAAAATTAAATCAAAACATACGCTCATGTAGATAATTGACAGATCTAAAATTTCATCAAGAAAATAAGTGCAAACAGAACATTCTCATTGTGAAAAAAAAATACTTTTCGGTCATGTCAATCAGTATATCCTAATTTATTCAAAAACAGAGCACTATGCACTTCAAAAATCATATCAATTCAATGTAAATTGAAAAAATCTGAAAATAGTGCCATATTTTAGAAGACTTCCAAATCTAAAAATTATGTAGAAATTTGTTTTCTGATTATGGCCATAAGACCCTTTTCTAGAGACTTTTGATAGGGGTTTGCACTATACCCGAGTAGGTAGCAGAGCCAATGGAGAATTTTTTTGATGAACTTTCCCAATTCCAAATGGAACAAAATTTCTAGGGGAGTCTTCTGACATATCAGAGATAATTTCATTAAAATTTGGACTTCAAAATCTAAACAAAACCACATGAGATGCACGTCCCAAATTTGAATTTTAAATCTCAAATTTTTAGATCAGAAATCCACTTTGTAGAATTTTTCAAAAACATCAAAAATCATCATATAGCACTCAAATCTTCATCATCGAGCAATTTAAATAAATTATCATACATAAAAGATATTAGACATGAGCATCCTAACATCGACATGCATGCAATAGGGCATTCCTGATCAAGATTTGATGAAAATGAGCCTCTTCAAGCAAAATCAACATTCAAACCTTCTAAAAGACCACTAAATTTGTTTTAGGGTACCAACCTTGTGCTCAAATGAAATGAAACCTTTGATGTAGGATTTGTTGGAGATCGTACCAAGATTTCTGAAGGTGAATCCTCCTCCTTTTCTTCTTTCTCCTCTTCTCTGCTCCTTTCTTCTTTAACTCTCCGCCTTCTTCTTCTTCCTCTTCTTCTTCTTCTTTTCCTTTTTCTCTTTTTTTCTTTCCCTTCTCACCTTCCTCTCTCTCCCTCTCTCACCTTTTCTCCTCTCTCTCACGGCTTCCTCTCCTTTCTCCCTTTTTTTTTCTTCCCCTCTTCTTCTCACGGCTCCCTCTTCTTTTCTCTTTTTTTTTTCTTTTTTTCTTTCCTTCCTTCTCTTGCTACCGTCCTCCCTCCCTTTTTGTTCGGATTCTCTCTCAATCTCTTTCCTTTTTTTTTTCTTTTCTTTTTTTTCTTTCCTTCTTCTCTTCTCTCACGGCTCTCCCTTTTTTCTCCCTTCTTTTTTTCCTTTTCTTCCCACGGCTCTCTCTTCTTTTCTCTTTTTTTTCTTTTTTTTTCTTTCCTTCTTCTCCTTGCCACCGTCCTCTCTCTCCTTCTTGTTCGGATTCTCTCTCAATGTCTTTCCTTTTTTCTTCTTTCTTTTTTTCCTTTCCTTCTTCTCTTTTCTCACGACTCTCCCTTCTTTCTCCCTTCTTTCTTTCCTTTTCTTCCCACGGCTCTCTCTTTTTTTCTCTTTTTTTCTTTTTTTTCTTTCCTTCTTATCCTTGCTACCGTCCTCTCTCTCCTTCTTGTTTGGATTCTCTCTCAATCTCTTTCCTTTTTTCTTCTTTTTTTTTTCTTTCCTTCTTCTCTTCTCTCATGGCTCTCCCTTCTTTCTTTCCTTTTGTTCAGACTCTCTCCCTCTCTTATTTCATCTCTCTCAATCTTCTCTCAATCTCTCTTTCTTTCTTTCCATATCTTCCTTCCTATTCTCTCATTCAAAGTCAATCAGTGGCCGATCACTACTATTCTTTCCAAAATTTACATAGATTGTATAATATAGTATATAATTATATAACATATATAATAAATTATATTATATATAATATGCATATAATTATAATTATATAACATCTATGCACACGCACTCATGGGATTCACTAATTTAAATCAGACCAGACTGGACTAGATTGATTGGACTAGACTGACATGGGTTGACTGGACTAAGTTGACCAAGTTGCCTTGGTTGGGCCAACACTGACTTGGATTGACTGGGTTTGGGCCAAGATTGGTTTTTTTCTATTATTTCATAGGTCATTTCTGTCGTCATTTCGCATGAAATTTTTCGATAACCTCTACCCCAAATTTCCTACGTTCACTTTGTAGAACACTAAAAATGAGAAATACTGGAGCTTAAATCACCTCATTTGGAAATAAAATGACCAACTTATGAATTTCTAAAGTTTAAACAGGCCAATTTACAATAATTCGACTAACCACTCTGCATGGGATCCTTCGAAGACCTCTGCCTGAAATCCTTTACGTCCACTTTGTAGAGCACTAAAAATGGAACATATTGAAACTGAAATCAACTGATTTGGATATGGGATAACCAAAATATAAATTTTCAAAGATTAAACACTCATTTCAACATGTAATTTTGCATGGGACTCTTCGGAGATTTCTGTACCAGAATTTTCATGTCCACTTTGCAAAACACCAAAAATGTAGAAAAATGGCCCTTGAATCATCTGAATTGAAGTTATATCGATAATTCTGCATGAAAGCTTACATGGGACCCATCGATAACCTCTACTCGGATTTTTCACATCCACTTTGAAAAGGACAGAAAATAAGGAATATTGGTACTTAAATCATATGATTTAGATATCAGATCATCAAGATATGATGATTTGAAGTTCAACGATAATTTATGCATGCATCCTACGATAATTACATAAACACCCCTGCACCTTCAAACCGACTACAACTGTGATACATTCCTTGTTTGATGTCTGAATTGGGTGATTTCGGACTCAATTTGAAGATAATTTCACAACCTACACATCCAAGTAGGTAATAGCCCATGACCCTACTGTGGGGCTCATTAAAGAATCACAAAACCTTGAATTAAAAACCAGAATCCTGTCATTTGGATTCACTTATGCTGGGGATGGCAAAAAATGGGGTGCTTACAGAATGTTGTTAAACATTCATCACAAAGCAGTAGAACTCACCTGGAACATTAATAAGCTGATCTCTCAAAGCAATTTCACCAAATCACCAACTCAAGATTCATTCTCTCCTTTGAACACTATAGCTGCAACTTCTTTCAATTCTTCCTCTTCCAGAACTTATCTTGTTGTGATCCTTCCCTCTACAGCACAAATGACCTTCCCAATCATTCTTGCTAGTACCAAATCACACTCTAAAACCCACACACAAGTGGAAGCCCAAGTTTTCTCTTAAACTCAATAGAGTTTCTCTCAAACTCTTCCCAATGAAATCAGTTCCAGCAAGAGTGAAATGGGTTAATTTTGAGTCCCTTTTTATATTTTCTCACTATTAATTTAATTCCACACAATTAGTTAGTTTATGAAATCCCAATTCTACCCTTACTTGAGTCCCTTATCAAAATTAAGTTATTCACTATTTTGGATACCCACCAAATGCATAAACTATTATACCCCTTTCGATTCCTTTTGGTGATCATGCATACACACTCTCTCTTACCATCTTGGTACCCCTAGAACTCCAAAATACTAAAATTCTTAATTTAAGTATAAAACATTATACCTTCACATCACCATACACATATTACATATTTTTATAAATACACATGTATATATATAAATACCTAAATGTTATAATAATATGAACAACTATAGTCTTACCAATTCAAAATGTCACCACTCTATAATTTAATTACTACAAGGGTATAATAATATCATTTAATCAAACAATAAATTAAACACTTGCCTTGTCCATAACTTAGATCATCAAAATCTCCAAAGTGCTTAGTTACACTTTCAGTATTCTCTACCTATCACAAATAGTCAAGGTAAAACATAAATCACCTGAAAACACCTGGGGTGTTACAGTATCGGTCAGGTATCATTTTGGTATTGATCCCCATATCGATTCAGTAAAATGATGCCGTATTGGCCAAGTATTTGTATTTGTATGGCCGATACCAATACAAATCAGCTGATACCGGTATGAATAAATCGATACGGTCAATAAGATATTGATACCTCAAAACATGCTCTCGATTTTGGATGACATAAACTAGATATTAACAGTTACTAATTGTAAATTATAATTGGTTTACAATAGTAATAGTATCTTCTAAGACTCAGAAAATGCTTTCATCCAAAATATCGTCAACCATCCATGTAGATTCAACCAAAAACTTAAACTTTCCTCTCAAAATATTTCACAATCTAATCAATAAAGAGCGGTTCCTGAACCTAGGTTATCTAGATCATGGATCAATAATCGGGATTTGATCGAGATTGGCTGATCCAATCTGATACAATACCAATTATAACATTCACCCCCTTGTACTTTGCATTTAACTTACCCAACCCCTAACTTCATGATTGATTTCACGTGCACCCCCTGTTGTTAAGTTGACAAACAGAAAATGTAAAATTATCCAATTAACCTCCCTAATAACTTGACAATAAAATATCAATTTAAAGCATGATATTTTTCTTCTTCGTTCTTCTTCCTCACAAGTTAACCCTGTTCTATTATTTCCCCAAATCTCCTCTCCAACCCTATCATCCTGCCAGCGCTGCCTATGTTGTGGAATCCTTTGTCCGCTATTGAAACCTTAGCCACCATTGTAAGACTTTTTACTCTCAATTAGGATTTTCTCATGGGATTTCCCATGAACCCTAAGAAATACATCACATAGATAACTAAAGTACAATGAACATTAAAAAGAGATGTTAAGACACATACCTCTTGCTATAGATTATTTTCTGACCATTTTCTTAGCTTTGAATGCTTGGATTAGAGTCTTTCACAGCCTGTCGGGGATCCCTTGAATTCTCTCTGTATTTGGGAACAGGAGAGGAAATAACACCGTGACTACAGGGACCCTAACCGTTGGTATATAATACTATCCCAACCCTGAACCAGTACCACAATGGACCAAGTTGGTCCATCTCTAATCATACTTAAACTAGTTTACTTGTAACCGGACTCCCACTGAACCAACTAATCGTATAATTAATTTAGACCGCATTAATATTCTTACATTCTCTCACTTGGACTATATTAATTATAAAGTCACCATTGACCCAGTGTGGCCGTGGAATCTAATTACATAAACTCTGACCACTTTGATTCAATCATCAAGCCTACCAATGTCGAATAACAGCAGAAAATACTCTAACACAAATGGTGTACCCCCTTCTGTCAGCCACATACAAAGGTTTACTTAATGAAATAAATCACTTTGAGATGAAAAATTGAGTCCAATGATCGACTAACTATGATCCCGAACCTTATAGGTCAACATACTTTGACATTATCCAACTTATAGGCAACCGCCTCTAGCTTGGACTAATATTACACTTTGGCTTACCGCTTTCTTTAGCTAAATATTGCGTTACAACTTTGACATGTCTTGTAGATAACTAAAATGCACATAAGCAATAAAAAGAATGCTCACCATTAATCCTACCCATTAAACCATAGACAACATAAATAATCACAAATAAACCATTAATTACCAGATCTTCTACTAACCAAGTAGATCTAAATATTCCCACAGACTAAGAGAATCTAAAAACTCCCACTAACAAAATCTTTTTCAATCACTCCAAGAAAACTACCTTAACCTGTCTCTACTTGCCATAAAAATCAACACTATGAGTAGTATAACTAGTTAAACCTAACATTGTATAGTCTAACCTTAAAAAGCTATTCACCATATTACAAAACAAGCATAGTCAACATTACAAATATTCATTTACCTTATAATAGCATAACCACCATAACAGTGTAACTTATTTCTATTTAGTTGAAGAGGAAAATCTTACATTCTAATATTTCAAGTAACGTCAATTACATTTTTAATATGGGAAACAATATGTTAAGTCAAACAATATTAAACATAAAACAAGGTAAATAACTAAAACCAAAGGATCCGAAAAATTATTTGAACATAAAGAAACTAAACAATTCCAACTCACATTTAAGCCAACAATCTTCAAAGTCAACCTACTCTAAATACCTGGGGAATTCTAAAATATTTATCCTTTTCTAGCTATGCCTATCTGACTTAACAATATTTGGTCAAACCACATATCTTTGGTCAATCTACCCATCTTTGAGCATTCTACCTTAAAGCTACCCAATAATAACCTCATCATTGGCTCTATCTCTCCCCTTTCGATAATGTAACTCACCTAGACCTGAATATACTTTTTTGGCAAGGAATGGGATACCTAATATATCATTTACTTTGGTCTCAAGTCCTTAAGCTCTTCAGTGTTAGCTGATTACTCCCAAAAGTACTTCCTTACATTACCATTTCCAATAGAACTGGATCAATAAACTATATCTCCCGACCACTTTAGAAATATTATTCCTATCCCTTGGATAGATAATTCCTTCACAATATTTTTCATCTTAATACTACTACACATAACCTCAATAGTAGAATACCTCACAACTAATGTAAACTATTATGCAAGATATATCTAGGTCAAACGATCCTAGACTAGTCTCTAATCTTTTCATAACAAAACTTATCCTTTGTCCCAGATAAAGTGAGAATTGAAACTACCTTGCCACCTGGCACATTCACTAAGATAGACACCCTAGGAGACACAAACCATCATTATTATATGAATCCGAACACGAATATTAAGCAATAGATAAACTACACAAGATTCATATGAATACATGTAATTATCTTTACTTATACATTATCCCGAATAGAAAGAAATAGATGTCAAAACATTCTTTGGGACAGTCATACTTAGATGAACACATCAGTGTATGAGTATAAACACAGTATCAAACAACAGAAGATTCATACACATACCTTTTACTTGCACTAATAGTATCAAAACATCCATGCAATTAAATATCTTTTTTTTAAGAGTTAACCAATTACACATTCTCCTTTGGGATAAACATGCAGTGACCTTCTCAATGTATGTGCAGTAACTGCAAAAGAATAATGACTCTCAAAATCCCATCACCTTTGGGCTAATGAGATCCCTAAAGCCAAACCCTTTCAACATACCTTTAAACTTTGACAATGCCACCTTTGGACTGACACTGTCTTTCTTAGTTGTTTTTCATATTTGGGAGTACAATGTGTCAAATAATATATCCTTTTACTGTATATGTAAATGCATAAATTTGAGGTTTGAGAATACCATGTTGGAACTGAGTATACCACTTTGGTGGAATCCATCCAATCTTCACATGACACTCATAAATCCTTATTTGAATCACATTTGATAATGTCACCTTTGGGTATACATCGCCCTTACACAAGCATTTACAAATACATGAACTTTAAATTAAAGACATCATCATGAAATTAAGTGTACCACTTTGGTGGGATCGATCTAATTTCACAATGATATCCCCAAACCTTACTTTGCAGCACCAGGTGGGTCAATAAATAAAACATCATGCACACGTAACATTTTACATGCATTTGGTACAAAAATAACTGATAAACAAGCAAAAAAAATTATAAATCAGACTAATTTGGGGCACCTTTTAGTCAAAAATAAAATTTTCAAATCATTAAATGTGTCAAACTATATACCAGACTGTAGAGCATGAAAATATGAACACAACGTAAAAAATTGCATCAAAATCTGAAGCTCCTAGCGCCCACAATCTCCAATCAAAGCCACATATCCTTTTATATGAACTTGAACCGATTCTGAACGGTTCAGTCGGGTTCGGCTCGGTCTGGCTGGGCTCGGTTCTGCTACGGCCAAACCTACTATTTAATTTTCTTCTTCTTTTTTTGTTGGAAGTACTTTGGTCCAGACCGAACCAAATGGTCAGCTTTAACCTAAACCACAGATTAAGGTGCCAACCGACCAATGGTTCAACTGCTGGTCTAACTGGTCCACCTATCCAGGCTTCCAGGTCAAGTTTTTGGGTCTACGGGTTGGATTCCCAGACTCTGAAATTAGGTCCATGGATTGCTATCCCGATCAGGTCAATGGCCTTGACTCGGTACCTGGGTCACACGTGTTCCCCAAGGAGATCTGGTCTTGGGTTGGTCTGGGCTTGGGCTTGGGCTTGGGCTTGGTTTGGGCCAGGTCTTAATCTGGGTTTGGTTTTGGATCAGCCCAGATCGATTTGGCCTTTCACGATTTTGGGTTGACCCTGAGTCAACCTGTTAGGGTTTTTGGGTTAGCAGAGTTGACTCGGTGACATTAGCCCTTATCCTTTTCTTTTTTCTTTTTTTTTTAAATATCAGAATAACCATCGGTGCATGGATAGCATGCATTTTTTCAGTCGATGCGTGAATGAGTGTCCGGCCACTTCCGATAACCTATCTTATGTCGACGGCTTCATCTCTCCGAGACCTACAACCCTGTATATTTTATTTTGCTTTTTACTGGTCTAAAAAAGTTTTTTGAAGTTCTAAACCTAGACAGGTTTGTACGAGAATTTTGGGAGAAAAATCTCTCCCTTTTTTAGTCCATTCACACTTACAGTCTCTACAATGCATACCCATCGATTCTAGGTCTGTATGGGGGCTTTGATACCAATTGTAAAACTTTTACTCTCAATTATGGTTTTTCCATGATATTTCCCATGAACCCTAATGAATACTCCACACAGATAACTAGTATACAATGGGCATTAAAAAGAGATGATATGTCACACCCCAATTCAGAACCAACCAGAATGGTGTGATGAACCGTTCATGATCCAACGGTTCTACCAGGATCTCGAATAGGCTGTGTCCGTTTGCTTAAACCAAACACATCCACAACCATAATCAGAGTAAATAAACAATAGCGGAAGTCTTTAATACTAATGAATTGAGAATCTAATAGTGACAACATAAATAAATTATCCAATTATCTCCAAATTACTAAGACATAAAATAAAATAAATTAATCAATTACAAGTTCTTAATAATCCAACTAATAAAACTAATCAAAGTCATGAGTTGCACTCGCACGACGAATCATGCGACTCCATCATAGCTTCTGCATCCATTGCCGTAACATGTCCATATATTGAAGCGTTCATATAATCTTCTACAGCAGTACCTGCATCATCAACTAAAAATATTCAACGTCGAAAGGGTGAGCACACATCATGGCTCAGTGAGCAAATAAAACAATGCAACAAAAATATGCATGCAGTCAATTCATATCTTTGGTCTGGTTCATAAGTTTACAATGTGCAATAGAAAGGATAGGTGGCCGCCGCACCTTTATATACGAGTGTGTGAAGCCACCCAATGGATCAAACACCATTGTCATCCCACATGCACCCATCATGGAATAGAGATAGAGCTAAAGTGCCCGGATCAAACACCGCATGACACTTCCCCTGATGCCCTACCCATACCAACACATAAGCCCCTATTGGCAAGGGCTGGTAAACTGGGCTCGCAACTAACCAATCCTAATGTCAAACAGTGTATCCAAGGCCTCACCCCCAGCATCCCTCAATACGCCCATTGAGATTGAGCTAAGGCCCCCCAGCAGAGTCAGAGACTATACGGTCCGAGACCGCCTCCCTTGATGCCCTACGACGTAATAGTTCTGCTAAGCTAATGGCGATATGATGATGTTAGTAGACAAGACTTGAGTAGAGATAGAGCCAGAGTCTGGTGACCAGGATGAACCACACTGTCACGTCCTCCCCCTGATGCCCCACTCGCATCAAGTAACTAACCACACACAAACATTCACATGCCTATTCCTAGCATCATCATCATCATCATATTATAAATAGACATAATTAAATATGCATGAACATAAATAGCAGGAATATTGGATGACATGTGAAATACACAATACACACATACAAGCATAGAATCATTCATGGCATTGGACTCAATAAATAAAACAGTTTATTATTAGTCAATTAGTTTAGGTTTTTTTCCCTCACCTTTGATTGATAGTAGATCCTTGTTCAAGCTTTATGAATCACTTTTAAATCACTTGAAAACCTAACAAGTTGATAAATTTTTAATTAGAATTAATTCTCATGTGTTTAGACTAACATAAACTGAGGGGTCGTAGGTGTGGCAGTACCTGGGGTCTCAGTTTCTGCGACCACAGGGCGTGGGGTCGTAGGGTAGGGTCGGACATACTCCGACCACACGTGCAACCACACCCTCCCTGAAAACTTTCCGAGGGCATGTGGTCGGACATGTGTGTCTTGTGGGGTCAGACATCATGCCACCTCATGTGCAACCACACGTGTTATGGTTGACCTTTCACTCTTAATTCCATTCATTCATGTTTGAATCCTTTGGCTTATCATCGTGGTCCTTCCTATGATTGTTCTATGGCTCAAAACTACTATTTTATACACCATCCATTGTCCACATAATTTCCTCCATGGATTCTCTTGGAATTTATCCATGGATGGATGATTTGGGTTTCTCCTAATCCTATCTTCTTGATGAACTATCCTAGGCTCTCAATTTAGCATGGGAAATAGGTTTATACCTTATGCTTGCTGAAGATTCAGAGTTTTCTCTGAATTTTCCTCCTCCTTAGTCTTCTTCTTTAATTTTCCTTCTCTTCCTTCTCTTCTCTTTCTCTCACTTTCAATTAGAGTTCTAAAAGGGTGAAAGATGCCAAGGGACGTCCTATTTATAGAGAAAAATCCTCCATAATATGCCCTAATGAGTTTAGGAAAGAACCCCCTTCAGATTAGGAAGGTTTCCTAAATTCGGTTTCTGACTGGGTTCCGTGGGGTTGGAGGTGGGGTCGCAGAATCCGTCGACCCTACCTTTTGAAATGTTCGACCACACGACCAAAATTCATGTGGTTGGACTCTTTTGTGGTGGGGTCGGTCACACCTGTTTAGGCATGTGACCACACACTCATAATTGACTATTTTTGGGTTAATTTCATACCTGGTCTTGTGGTTTCTTTACGCATTTGGTCCACTTGGCTCGACCATGATAGGTAGACCTGGTACAAGGTGGTAAGACCGGTTAGTTTGATATGAGTCTTATAACTCCCCCCTCTTATTAGAAATTTCATCCTCGAAATTTGCACATACCTTCCGAGTCGAAAAGGCGAGGATATTGCTTTCGCATAGCATTCTCTTCTTTCCATGTGATCTCTTCTATATCTTGGCTCCTCCAAGTGACCTTAACATAATAAATGTCACGATTGCGTAAACATTGAACCTTTCGACTGGTGATTTCAGTTGGTGCTACTTCGAATGTTAAATCATCAGTTAGAGCTGGTGGATCCATTGTTAAAACGTGTGTTGGATCTCTAACGTACTTCTTCAATAATGAGATATGAAATACATCATGCACACTTGACATAGATGGGGGTAATGCTAACTGATACGCCACTTTTCCATGTTTAACTAGAATCTCATATGGCCTGACATATCTAGGACTTAGCTTCCCTTTCTGTCCGAATCGTTTTAAACCTCGCATAGGGGATACTTTCAAGAATACCTTATCACCTACGACAAATTCAAGGTCTCGACGTCGAGTATCTGCATACTGTTTCTGACGATTTTGAGCCGTTCTAACTCTTTCCTTAATAATGTCGACTACACGACAAGTCTCTTCAACAAATTCTGATCCAACAATACTCCGTTCACCAACTTCATTCCAAAACAAAAGAGTTTGACACTTCTTATCATACAATGCCTCATAGGGTGACATCTGTATAGTAGCCTGATAGCTGTTGTTATAGGCGAACTCAATCAATGGTAATTTCAAATCCCATGATCCTTTGAAATCAATAACACAAGTTCGAAGCATGTCTTCTAAGATCTAAATGGTAAGCTCCGACTGTCCGTCTGTTTGAGGATGGAATGCAGTACTAAACTTCAACGTTGTTCCCATAGCCTTCTGCAATCCTTCCCAAAACTTTGAGGTAAAGCGTGGGTCTCTATCGGATACAATGCTTTCAGGTACACCATGCAATCTGACAATATTATCTACATACAGCTTGGCTAACCTCTCTATGGTATACTGAGGTCGTATAGCTATGAAGTGAGTTGTTTTAGTCAGACGATCTGCAATCACCCATACCACGTCAACTACTCGGGGAGTCAATGATAACTCAGTGACGAAGTCCATAGTGATGCAGTCCCATTTCTATTCTGGTTCTAGCAGTGGCTGCAATAATCCTGTGGGTCTTTGCCTTTTAGCCTTTACCCTCTGAAAATTTAGGCATTGAGACACAAATTTTGCTACATCTGCTTTCGTTCCTCTCCACCAATATAATTTTTTCAGATCATGATACATCTCCGTACTTCTAGGATGTACCGAATAAGCGGTAGTGTGAGCATCCTTCATTAGTCGGTGTCTAATGTCCAAACTTTCCGTTTCAGGAACACAGACTCTTCCTGTGTACTTTAGTACCTACCTTTTCAACGTCCTAGGTAAACTCAGGAATAGTCCTACCTTTTTCAATGTCTTCTTGCACCGTTCTCAGATAAGGGTCTGATCTAATAGCAGCTTTCACTTCATCTAATATATCTGATACAATCTTTAATGTTGCTAAAATATTTGGAAACCAATGAATAAACCCTTGCTTGGTTGATCCTAAAAGACCCGTATCAAACTAACCCGATCTTACCACCTTGAACCAGGTTTACCCATCATAGTTGAGCAAAATGGACCAAGGGCGTAAAGGAGATCATGATCCCAGGTATTAAATCGACCCAAAAACACTTAAATTAAGGGGAGGATCGCATACCCAGCAAGAGAGGGTCGGATCCCCCAAGACAGAAAGTCAGACCCCCTGTTTTACAGAGGGGGTCGGACACTTTAGGAGTTAGGGGTCGACGGGATCATCGACCCCCTCATCGACCCCCAGTTGCCGCCAGAAACAGAAATTAGGAATTTTTCCTAATTTCGGTTGGACTCTTTCCTAAACTCAATGGGACTTATTTTGGGAGGTTTTACTCTATAAGTAGGACGTCCCTAAGCCCCTTTCACTCCTTTTACAACCCTAATTGGATTGAGAGAAAGAGAAGAGAAGGAAGAAAAGAAGAAGAGAAACAAGGAATAGAAGAAAGCAAAAAGGAGAAGAGTTGTAGAGAAGGAGTATTCTTCTCAGGTATGGATATTAATTCCATGAGTCTCTACAGACCTTTGGATAGGTAATGAAGAGAGTATGATCTCGGAGAGTCCCAAACCATCAACCCATGGTTAGGTTTTCATGGAAAACCATGGGGAAGTCATGAAAGCTGTATAGGTGAATGAATCATGGTTCTAGGCCATAGAACATGTGTAATATGGACTGTAGTAGCAAGCCATAGGACCCCAAACATGAAGAATGGACTGAAAGCAGAAAAATCAACAAAACCCACAGGGGGTCGATGGCCAATCGACCCTAACAGACCCTACCTCCGGCCCCCAGTTAAAAACATGGTTTTTAAATTCGGAAATTAATTTTAATTAAATTCTATCGACTTTGTTAGGTCTTCTAGAAATATAATAACATTATAAAGGTGATTCTAAAGCTTGGAAGAGGATCTATTAACAAGCTAAGGTGAGGAAACAAGACCTAAACTAACTGGTTAATAATAAATTGTTTTATTTCTTGAGTCCAATGCCATATTGATTCTATGCGTGTATGCTTGTATGTGCATTCAACATGTCATCCAATATTTCTATTATTTGTTCATGCATATTTACTTTACTGTTATAACATGATGATGATGATGATGATGATAGGAATAAGCATGTTAATGTCTCTGTTTGGCCAGTGTATATGGTGCGGGTAGGGATGGTATCAACCGGTACAGCCATGACCGTTCTTCATGGGGTGTATATTGTGCCATGGTCTACTCAAGTTATGTACACTGACGTCGTCGTATCGCCATTACCTTAGCATAAAAATTATGTCGTTGAGTATCAGGGGAGGTGGTCTCGGTCCTTGTAGTCTCTGACTCTACCAGGGGGCCTTAGCTCTATCTCTATGGATGTTCTGAGGGATGCTGGGGTGAGGCCTTGGATATATTTTTTGGCATTAGGATTGGTTAGTTACGAGCCCAGTTTGCAACCCTAGCCAGCAGGAGTTTATTTGTTGGTATGGTATCAACCGGTACATCCATGGCCGTTCTTCATGGGGTGTTTATTGTGCCATTTTGGGTGCTTGTGGGGCAACGGTGCCGTTTTCATTGGGCGTTTCCACACATTCGTGCATAGAGGTGCGGCGGCCACCTATCCTTTCTATAGCACAGTGTAAACTTTAAACCGGACCAAAGATATGATTTGACTGCATGCATATGTATTGTTGCATTGTTTTGTTTGCTCACTGAGCCGTGATGTGTGCTCACCCTTTCGACGTCGAATATTTTTAGTTGATGATGCAGGTACGACTGTTGAAGATTATGTAAGTGCTCCAGTGTACGGGAACGTGGCGGCGATGGAAGTGGAAGAGGAAGTGGATACACATGACTCCTCTTGCGAGTGCAACTCATGTGTATTCGATTAGTTATTTTTCTAGTTTTCTTTATTTGGATTTATTAAGGACATGTATTTGATATTTATTTATGTCTCAGTTGATACAGAATAATTTACTATTTAGATGTTAATATCACAGTAGATTTTCAGTTCATTTTATTATAAGACTTCCGTTATTGTGTATTTACTCTGATTGTGAATATGGATGTATGGGGTTTAGATAAAACGGATATAGCCTACTCGAGATCCTAGTTGAACCGTTGGTTTGTTAGCGGTTCATCACACCATTCTGAATAGTGCAGAATTGGGGTGTGACAACTTGGTATCAGAGCATCTTAGGCCTTGTCCGCTGAACTAGCACACATTCATGACAAATTATGAACTGAGATAGGATAAAAGTAAAAACAGTAATATTAACACATTATAAGCACACGTGATGTTTGAGACCAAATTTAAAAAAAGAATAACGCATCTATTAAAGGAAGAACAAATTTAAATACAATGTGAAAGAAACAAACGTATATACATAGTTAAAACAGAGTACAGTCCACAACCCAGACAGTTACTCTGTAGTACAAAGAAAGAGAAAAGATACAATCATGAAGCTAGAGGCGAAGGAGGAGGCGGCGCCTCACGATCTCTGTCATAGTCCTCAGCGTAGACTCGAGTAAACCAGGCTATCTGAGTCTAAGTCGTCTGCAGACTAGCTGTAAGATCGCTACCCGCTGATCAGTCCGGTGCTGAGCCTCCATGAGCTCTCCCATCTCATGGCTGATGTCCGCTGGGAGTCTAGTAGCTCATCTACTCTCACCCACTGAGCGTCTAGTAACTCTCCCATCCGCATGTCTGATGTATGCTGGGCGTCTATGAGCTCATCCACTCTCACACGCTGAGCGTCTAGTAACTCCTCCATCCTCAGATCAGATCTGCGCCGAGCCTCTCTGATCTCATGCAACATCTCCATCATATCAGAAGGGGGGTGTGAAGGACCAGTCGCATGAGAAGGACCAGCCTCATGAGACAGACCAGCTGCATCTAAAGTACTAGCTCCAGCCGCATGCGTAGGTGAAGGTAGTGGCATCGAGTCTACATCCATGTACATACGGTCATCATCATCAGCAGGCTCCGCATGAACTCCAGCAGCGGCGGCAGCTGTCTCAGCGTCAGCTATCTCTACACGAGTGTGAGGGCGCACCATCGCGTTCCTCTCCTCATCACTGACCTGAGCATCCTGTATGCCCATCTTGTAAATAGCCTCCCAATCTAGAGGCGATGAGAAAGACTTCTCCTGAATCTTCTCATCTAATAAATCAACCCCCAGGCGGGTAAGCAGAACAGTGATCATACGTCCGTACGGAAGGTTGCCAGTGTGACTGGGCAATGTAGCAGTGATCATAGTATGCATAATGATGTACAGGAGGCAGACGGGCTGTCTAGTGCAAATGCAGTAAAGCAGATACTGGGTCAGCTGGGAAACCCTCTCGTAATGGCCACTCTTTGGGATCAGGTTATGCTGAATGATCTTGCAGTATACCCGTAGAGCTGGACGCATATAGCATGCCCTCATCTGCCAACGGTCAGGTCGTAGAAGCTGACTATCAATCTCAACCCTCATCGTAGTGGAGGAGAACTGGTGCTTGTCAGGAGCACAGTAAACCATGGGGCCATCATAGGAAATGCCCAGTAGGTCGGTCAGCTATCAAAAATCGAATGAAATGTTCACCCCTTTGACATAGCTGGTGATGCGCAGCTCATGACCCCTCTCGACATCATTGTAATCCCCCACCACCTGGAGGTTACAATAGAACTGGCGTACCAAATTCGGACAGGTGCAAGCATCGTAAGTGATGTTAGGGAGCCATCCCATATCACCAAATGCCCTCTCCACATTGAACAGGGCTAACTCAGCTATGTTCACCTTACGACCACCCTCTACTTTCTTGCGAGCGTAGTGGGCATACTATGCCTCAGCTTTGTTGGAACGGAAATGAAGAGGATCATGAACTCTGGGCACTTTGGTACGAGCCATGATATCTGTAAATAAGAAAGAAAAACAGATAGTACGTTAGTATGGTAGAAAAGCCAAAATTTGGACATTATAACGACGTAAGTTGGCCAAAAGCCTCACTTGTCACCCATACACGTGGGCAGGAGGACTTACGTAGGTTCTATCATATCCTACAACACTCACACAGTAGGAAATCCTAACTAATGGGATCCAATTTGAAGAAATTGCGAGAAATAAAAAATTTCGACAAATTAGGGCAAAAAGAGCAAAAATTCAAGTTTCTCGATAACCAACCGATGAAACTCAAAATTTTTTGAGGGCTTTCGTTCCTCGAGACACCAATAACAAAAGCCCCCAATAAAAATCAAATTTTTACGGTTGGAAAAAGTTTAATTCAAAAAATACAAGTTAAATGGGCAAAATCAAGAAATGGAAACCTAAAAACAGGTAAAAATGAGAAAACATACCTGTAGGAGTGATGTGGACGTCGAAACACGGAACCAAAATGATCAATACAGCGGAGTGGCACTGTAGCAACTCAGAGGTGAGAGACGAGTCAAAACGGGGAAGAAATGAGGGGAAATGAACCCAGAATCGGATCTTAAAAGTCTGATTTTTGGTCTGGGGGTTGGACAATTCGACCAGGATCATCGACCCCCATACCGACCCCCATATCGACCCCCAGCTCTGGGAATCGACAAAAAAGGGGTCGGACCACAGGGTCAGACACCCATTGACCCCCATATGGACCCCCAGCTCTCGGGAATCGAACAGAAAACTAGCTGTCGGACCAGGGGGTCGGACACCCATCGACCCCCATATCGACCCCCAGCTCTCGGGAATCGAACAGAAAACTAGGGGTCGGACCAGGGGGTCGGACACCCATCGACCCCCATATCGACCCCCAGCTCTCGGGAAGAACAGGTTATTCCCAGGGTCGAATACTGAGGGTCGGACATATCATCGACCCCCACCATCGACCCTGTATAGAAAAGACAGTATTTTTCGTAGAATGAGCTGAAAATTTTGAAATTTTATATCGGTTTGCATGCCTATATGAAGTATAAATGAAAGTCTCACGTATTTGATGATTTTCAGGCACCCCATTCTCAGGAGAAAATATGTCTGGGCATAGAGTAACCAGGCAGAGCCGAAATGCAGTTCCATCACCACCTGTGGAGGAAACTAGTAAAGAAAATATATATGCACAGGAAAACCCGCAGGGTGCACCACCAGAAAATCCGGTTCAGGCGAATCCTACAAACTTGCCACCCCCACTACCGGAGTTAGCAACCGTGGTGATAAACTTAGCACAGCAGCTGCAACAAATGCAACACGCACAGGCTCAAATGCAAGTTGCAATGGGGATTATGTTCCAGGCCGCACATGCTACACCCATGCAGACTGGACAAGCCAGTGCAGCACCGGTGGGCCACCACCCAGCACCTCAAACACCTCAACCACCAGCTGCACAGATTCCAGTACCAGGTCCGGAAGCAGCTCAGGTTCATTATCAGTATCCACAACCTATGTTTGGGGCATACCCCCAAAATCAGATGGATCACTCTCGACTGGTTGAGAGATTTTTAAAGATGAAGCCCAAGGAATTTAACGGTAAACCGTCTGATCCGTTATGGCCAGCACACTAGATCGACGAGATGGAGAGAAACTTTCTTATAATAACTATTATAGAAGAAGAAAAGGTACTATGTGCCACCTTCATGCTAAAAGGCGATGCACATCATTGGTGGAAATCTACTAGGGCCTATCTATTGACCAAGCACGCCCTATTGACTTGGGCTATTTATAAAGAAGCTTTCTTTGAGAAGTATTTTCCCCAAAGCTTCAGAGATTCTATGGAGAAGGAGTTCCTGAGTTTATATCAGGGCCAGATGTCCGTGGATGCATACCAACAACGTTATGAGGAGCTATTTTTCTTTGCACCACTTAGTATGCAAGAAGAAGAAACTAAGACCCGTAGGTTTGTCACGGGGCTTAGAGGAAGCATCAGAGAGTACATTCTGGGTTTGGAAAAGAAGATATATAATGAAGCTGTCCAAATTGCTCGAGTTATAGAATCGAGCCAGAAGGAAATTTACTTTACATAGAATAGAGGCATAAAAAGGCCAGCCGTAAATGCTTATAACGGAGGGCACAATAAGACATTTAAACCCTTCCGTGCTCAAGGCTTGACTACTGCATCCAAGACTACCCCGGTAACTCAACAACAACCAAAGCCAAATTCTGAAGGTCTGAGATGTTATAACTGCAGCCAAACGGGACATATGGCAAGGGAGTGTCCTAAGCCCAAGAAGCACTTACATCAAGGACGAGTATATGCTGTTACATCCGAGGATGCTGCCGCATCACCCGATGTGGTCACAGGTATGACCGAAACCTTTAAAGTTGTATTACATTGTATGAGCATGTAGACTAAGTTAAATAAATCACAGGTATCGTACCTATAAATGGCATACCCGCCAGAGTACTCTTTGATTCGGGAGCTACTCATTCCTTTATATATGTGTCGTTTGGAAAGAAGCTGAACTTACCCATCAAAACATTGGACTACAAACTACTTGTACGGTCATCGATGGAGTTAGAAGTGGAGTTAGAAAAAGGTTATGGGCCATGCCCAGTTCTCATTGGTGAGAAAACCTTATATGCAACCTTGATCCAACTTGGGATGGCAGACTTTGATGTCATCTTAGGAATGGACTGGTTAGCTCAGCATTCTGCGAACCTACTATGCGCCGAAAAGAAATTAACATTTAAAGACAAAGAAGGAGCAGAATTCAGTTTTGTGGGAACCAAACTTCCCCATAAACGCAAGCTCATACTCTCAGCAGTAAAGGCTAAGAAGTGCCTTGAGAAGGGGGCAGTCGGGTATCTAGTATCATTGATCGAACTAACCAAGGAAGCACCACGAATGGAAGATATTGATGTCGTGCGGGACTATCCCGACGTATTTTCAGAGGAACTACCAGGATTACCACCCGACAGAGCAACAGAGTTTGTGATAGACCTTACATCTGGAGCCGCACCAGTATCGAAAGCACCTTATAGAATGGCTCCTACTGAACTGAAGGAAATGAAAGTGCAACTACAGGAACTGCTGGGCAAGGGTTATATTCGACCCAGTATATCACCATGGGGAGCGCCAGTGTTGTTCGTAAAGAAGAAGGACGGTAGCGTTCAATTATGTATCGACTATCGGGAGTTGAACAAGCTGACAATCAAGAATCGATATCCACTACCTAGGATCGATGACTTGTTCGATCAGTTGCAAGGGGAAAAAGTATTTTCTAAGATCGATCTTCGGTCAGGCTACCATCAGTTGAAGATTAAAGAGGGCGATATTCCTAAGACGGCTTTCAGGACTAGATATGGACATTATGAATTCTTGGTCATGTCTTTTGGATTAACAAACGCACCAGCAACTTTCATGGAACTTATGAACCGGGTTTTCCACGATATGTTGGATACGTCGGTTATTGTATTTATTGATGATATATTGGTATATTCCAAGGACAAAGAAACCCATATTAAGAACCTAAACGCCGCCCTACAGCGTTTAAGGAAAGAGAAGCTATATGCCAAATTTACCAAGTGTGAGTTTTGGCTAAGTGAAGTCGCCTTCCTAGGCCATGTAGTATCCGCTAAAGGAATCAAAGTGGACCCCAGCAATATCGAAACTATTGTTAAGTGGGAAGCACCAAAGAGCGTTGCAGAAATTAGAAGTTTTCTAGGTCTCGCTGGTTATTATCGGAGATTTGTGGAAGACTATTCCTGGATTGCCGTACCTCTCACCAGTTTGACTAAGAAAGGTGAAAAGTTTGTGTGGATGGATAAATGTGAGAAGAGCTTCCAGACATTGAAGACCAGGTTGATATCCTCGCCTATTTTAACTATTCCTGTCCCAGGACAGCCATTTACCCTGTACACTGATGCGTCAGGACTGGGATTAGGATGTGTGCTTATGCAAGGAGAACAAGTAATTGCTTATGCCTCAAGACAGTTGAAGACACATGAGAAAAGCTATCACACTCATGATTTGGAGTTAGCAGCAGTGGTACATACTGTCAAGATATGGAGACATTACCTATATGGAGAGAAGTTTCAGATTAAGTTGGACCATAAAAGTCTTACTTATTTGTTTAATCAGAAGGAGTTGAATATGAGACAAAGAAGATGGCTGGAACTACTGAAAGACTATGACTGTGATATCCAATATCATTCGGGGAAAGCTAATGTAGTAGCAGATGCGTTGAGCAGAAAGGCAATGATAAAATGTCTAGGAGAGGTTAGCACAACTGCAGCAATGTGTACTATCGGAATGGTATTCAATCACGGCAACGAGCAATATGTGATAGATACAGCGGATGGGTCAGCCAACCAAGGGTTTATTCATCAGTTTTCAAATATGTTCACTGCATTGAAGATTATACCAGACATAATTGATGAAGTGAAGACAGCTATCAAATCAGACCCTTACTTGAGAACGGTGCAAGAAGACATCGAAAAGGGTAGAACTAATCCTGAGTTCACCTTGGACGGAGAGAAGGTACTGAAGTACAAAGGAAGGATATCTGTACCCGAAACAGAAAGTGTGGACATTAGACACCGACTGATGAAAGAAGCCCATACCACCATCTATTTGATACATCCTGGAAGTACAAAAATGTATCATGATCTAAAGAAACTATATTGGTGGAGAGGGATGAAAGCAGATGTAGCTAAGTTCACGTCTCAATGCCTAAATTGTCAGAAAGTAAAGGCTGAACGATAAAGACCCGCAGGACTATTACAGCCGTTACCGGAGCCAGCATGGAAATGGGACTGCATCACTATGGACTTTGTCACGGGATTACCACTGACTCCTCGAGTGGTTGACGCAGTTTGGGTGATTGTAGACCGTCTGACTAAGACAGCTCGCTTTATACCGATACGACCTCAGTATACACTGGAAAGGTTAGCAAAGCTGTATGTGGATAATATTGTTCGATTACACGGTGTACCAGAGAGCATTGTGTCCGATAGAGATCCAAGATTTACTTCTAAGTTTTGGGAAGGATTGCAAAAGGCTATGGGTACAACATTGAAGTTTAGTACTGCATTCCATCCACATACAGATGGACAGTCAGAGCGTACAATTCAGATTCTAGAAGATATGCTACGAGCATGTGTAATTGATTTCAAAGGATCATGGGATGAAAAGTTACCATTGATCGAGTTCGCTTATAACAATAGCTACCAGGCTACTATACAGATGTCACCCTACGAAGCACTGTATGGCAGAAAGTGTCAAACCCCTTTATTTTGAAATGAAGTTGGAGAACGTAGTATTGTTGGGCCTGAATTTGTCGAAGAGACTTGTCGCGTGGTTGACATTATCAAGGAACGGGTAAGAACAGCTCAGAATCGTCAGAAGCAATATGCAGATACTCGACGCAGAGATCTTGAGTTCATCGTAGGTGATAAAGTATTCTTGAAGGTATCGCCTATGCGAGGATTGAAACGGTTCGGACAGAAAGGAAAACTAAGTCCAAGGTATGTCGGGCCATATGAGATTTCAGCTAAGCGTGGAAAAGTGGCTTACCAGTTAGCACTACCACCATCTATGTCAAGTGTGCATGACGTATTTCATATTTCTCTATTGAAGAAGTATGTCAAGGACCCAACGCACGTCCTGACAATAGATCTACCAGAATTGACGGATGAATTGACATTTGAAGTAACACCAATTGAAATCACCAGCCAAAAGGTTCAACGACTACGCAACCGAGATATCTATTATGTTAAGGTTACTTGGAGAAGTAGAGACATGGAAGAAATTACATGGGAAGAAGAGAATGCTATGCGGAAGCAATACCCTCACTTATTTGATTCAGAAGGTACGTATAATTTCGAGGATGAAATTTTTGTAAGTAGGGGGGAGTTGTAAGACCCGTATCAAACTAATCCGGTCTTACCACCTTGAACCAGGTTTACCCATCATGGTTGAGCAAAATAGACCAAGGGCGTGAAAGAGATCGTGATCCCAGGTATTAAATCAACCCAAAAACACTTAAATTAAGGGGAAGGTCGCATACCCAGCAAGAGAGGGTCGGACCCCCCAAGACAGAAAGTCAGACCCCTTATTTTACAGAGGGGGTCGGACACTTTAGGAGTTAGGGGTCGACGGGATCATCGACCCCCAGTTGCCGCCAGAAACAGAAATTAGGAATTTTTCCTTATTTTGGTTGGACTCTTTCCTAAACTCAATGGGACTTATTTTGCGAGGTTTTAATCTATAAATAGGACGTCCCTAAGCCCCTTTCACTCCTTTTACAACCCTAATTGGATTGAGAGAAAGAGAAGAGAAGGAACAGAAGAAGAAGAAGAGAAACAAGGAATAGAAGAAAGCAAAAAGGAGAAGAGTTGTAGAGAAGGAGTATTCTTCTCAGGTATGGATACTAATTCCATGAGTCTCTACAGACCTTAGGATAGGCAATGAAGAGAGTATGATCTCGGAAAGTCCCAAACCAGCAACCCATGGTTAGGTTTTTATGGAAAACCATGGGGAAGTCATGAAAGCCGTATAGGTGAATGAATCATGGTTCTAGGCCGTAGAACATGTGTAATATGGACTGTAGTAGCAAGCCATAGGACCCCAAACATGAAGAAGAGACTGAAAGCTGAAAAATCAACAAAACCCACAGGGGGTCACACAGGGGGTCGATGGTCAATCGACCCTAACAGACCCTACCTCCGACCCCCAGTTAAAAACATGGTTTTTAAATTCAGAAATTAATTTTAATTAAATTCTATCGACTTTGTTAGGTGTTCTAGCAATATAATAACATTATAAAGGTGATTCTAAAGCTTGAAAGAGGATCTATTAACAAGCTAAGGTGAGGGAACAAGACCTAAACTAACTGGTTAATAATAAGCTGTTTTATTTCTTGAGTCCAATGCCATATTGATTCTATGCGTGTATGCTTGTATGTGCATTCAACATGTCATCCAATATTTTTATTATTTGTTCATGCATATTTACTTTACTGTTATAACATGATGATGATGATGATGATAGGAATAGGCATGTAAATGTCTGTGTTTGGCCAGTGTTTATGCTGTGGGTAGGGATGGTATCAACCGGTACAGCCATGACCGTTCTTCATGGGGTGTATATTGTGCCATGGTCTACTCAATTCATGTCCACTAACGTCGTCGTATCGCCATTACCTTAGCAGAACTATTATGTCGTAGAGTATCAGGGGAGGTGGTCTCGGTCCTTGTAGTCTCTGACTCTACCAGGGGGCCTTAGCTCTATCTCTATGGATGTTCTGAGGGATGCTGGGGTGAGGCCTTGGATACACTGTTTGGCATTAGGATTGGTTAGTTGCGAGCCCAGTTTGCAACCCTAGCCAGCAGGGGTTTATTTGTTGGTATGGTATCAACCGGTACAGCCATGATCGTTCTTCATGGGGTGTATATTGTGCCATTTTGGGTGCTTGTGGGGCGACGATGTCGTTTTCGTTGGGCGTTTCCACACATTCGTGCATAGAGGTGCGGCGACCACCTATCCTTTCTATAGCACAGTGCAAACTTTAAACCGGACCAAAGATATGATTTGACTACATGCATATGTATTGTTGCATTGTTTTGTTTGCTCACTGAGCCGTGATGTGTGCTCACCCTTTCGACGTCGAATATTTTTAGTTGATGATGCAGGTAAGACTGTTGAAGATTATGTAAGTGCTCCAGTGTACGGGAACGTGGCGGCGATGGAAGTGGAAGAGGAAGTGGATACACATGACTCCTCTTGCGAGTGGAACTCATGTGTATTCGATTAGTTATTTTTCTAGTTTTCTTTATTTGGATTTATTAAGGACATGTATTTGATATTTATTTATGTCTCAATTGATACAGAATAATTTGCTATTTAGATATTAATATCACAGTAGATTCTCATTTCATTTTATTATAAGACTTCCGCTATTGTGTATTTACTCTGATTGTGAATATGGATGTATGGGGTTTAGATAAAATGGATATAGCCTACTCGAGATCCTGGTTGAACCGTTGGTTTGTTAGCGGTTCATCACACCATTCTGAATAGTGCAGAATTGGGGTGTGAGATCCACCCGGTGCATCTATCATGAACTACTCATTACCATGATGGAATACTTTCCCTATAACACACATTGCCGCAGTCGTGTTAACCTCTCCTTGGAATTTTATCATTGCTTTTCTGCTTAGCGCATCAGCAACTACATTAACTTTCCCTGGATGATACTGGATATCACAATCATAATCTTTCAATAATTCTAGCCATCTTCTTTGTCTCATGTTCAACTCCTTCTGATTAAAAAGATAAGTAAGACTCTTGTGATCTGATTTAATCTGAAATTTCTTTCCACATAAATAATGCTCCATATCTTGACAGCATGTACTACTACTTCTAATTCTAAGTCATGAGTGGGATAGTTCTTCTCATGTGTTTTCAGTTATCTTGAGGCATATGCAATTACTTGTTCTCCTTGCATAAGCACACATCCCAAATCCAACCCAGATGCATCAGTGTACAAGGTAAATGGTTGTCCTGGAATAGGAATAATCAAGATGGGAGTAGATATCAATCTAACTTTCAATGTTTGAAAACCTTCTTCACATTTGTCGGTCCAAACAAACTTTTCTCCTTTCTTAGTTAAACTGGTGAGAGGTACGACAGTTCTGGAGTAGTCTTCCACGAATCGTCGGTAATACCCAGCTAGACCTAGGAAACTTCTGATTTCTGTAACACTCTTAAGCGCTTCCCATTTCACAATGGCTTCAATCTTGCTAGGATCCACTTTAATTCCTTCAGTGGATACAACATGGCCTAAGAAAGTGACCTCATTTTGCCATAACTCACACTTTTTAAATTTGGCGTAATGCTTTTCTTTTCTTAGTCGCTGCAGAGCGGCTCTTAGATTCATGACATGAGTTTCCTTGTCCTTGGAGTAGACCAATATATCATCAATAAACATAATGACTGACATATCCAACATATCATGGAATACCTGATTCATGAGTTCCATAAAAGTTGCGGGTGCGTTAGTCAATTCAAAAGACATGACTAAAAATTCATAATGTCCATATCTTGTTCTGAATGTTGTCTTTGGAATATCACCTTCCTTAATCTTCATCTGATGATATCCTGACCAAAGATTAATCTTGGAGAACACCTTGGCACCTTGCAACTGATCGAACAAGTCATTGATCCGAGGCAATGGGTATCGATTCTTGATTGTAAGCTTACTCAATTCCCGATAGTCTATACACAGTTAAACACTACCATCCTTCTTCTTCACAAACAATACTAGCACTTCCTGTAATTGTACTTTTAGTTTCTTCAGTTCAGTAGGAGCCATTCGATAGGGTGCTTTAGATACTGGTGCGGCTCCGGGTATCAGATCTATAACGAACTCTGTCGTTCGGTCGGGTGGTAGTCCTGGTAGTTCCTCAGGAAATACATCTGAAAAGACACGCACAACATCAATATCTTCCATTCGTGGTCCTTCCTTGGTGAGATCAACCACGGATACTAGATACCCAACTCCTCCTTTCTCGAGGCATTTTCTAGCCTTTAATGCAGAGAGGATGAGTTTTCGTTTACGGGGTAGTCTGGTTCCTGTAAAACTAAACTCTGCTCCTTCCTTGTCTTTAAATGTCAGTTTCTTTTCTACACATAATAGGTTTGCAGAATGCCAAGCTAACCAATCCATTCCCAAGATAACGTCAAAGTCTGTCATTTCAAGTTGAATTAAGGTTGCATCCAACATCTTCTCACTGATAAGAACTGGACATGGTCCATAACCTTTTTTTAATTCTAATTCTAATCCCATCGGTGATCGTACAAGCAATTTATAGTCTAAAGATCTGAGGGGTAGATTTAGCTTCTTTCCAAATGACACAAATATAAAAGAATGAGTAGCTCCATAATCAAATAGCACTCTGGCGGGTATGCCATTAATAGGTACGATACCTGTGATTTGTTTTAATTTAGATGAATGGTTCAGGTCATACCTGTGACCACATTAGGCAATGCGACAGCATCCTCAGATGTAACTGCATAAACCTTTCCTTGCTGTAGCTGCTTCCAGGGCTTAGGACACTCCCTGGAATAATGTCCCATTTGATTGCAGTTATAGCATTTTACTCCTTCATTATTTTACTTTTGTTGAGGTTGGGCTGTTGGAATAGTCTTGGCTGCAGCATTAAATCCTTGAGTACGGAAGGGTTTGAATGTCTTTGTGTTCCCTCCGTTATAAGAATTTTCATTTGGCCTTTTGATACCTCTATTCTGGGCAAAGTAGCTCTCTCTCTGGCTCGATTCTAGTACTCGAGCACTCTGTACTGCTTCATTATAAACTTTCTTTTCTAATCCCAAAACATGCTCCTGAATGTTTCCCCTAAGTCCCATGACGAACCTTAGGGTTTTAGTATTTTCCTCCTGCATGCTAGAGGGAGCAAAGAAAAATAGCTCTTCATAACGTTGTTGGTATGCATCCACCGTCATCTGTCCCTGATACAAACTCAGAAACTCTCTTTCCATAGCATCTCTGAAACTTCGGAGAAAATATTTCTCGAAGAATGCCTCTTTATAGATTGCCTAGGTCAATTGGGCATGCTTTGTTAATAGATAACTCTGAGTAGACACTAGTGGTGTGCATCGCCTTTCAGCATAAATGTTGCACACAATACTTTTTCCTCCTCATTAACAGTCATCATCATAAAATTTCTTTCCATTTTATCGATCCAGTGAGCTAGCCACAAAGGATCTACTGGCTTGCCATTATATTCCTTAAGCTTCATTTTAAAAAAATTCTCGATCAGTTGAGAGTGGTCCAACTGATACTGAGCATATGCCCCATACACAGGTGGTTGATACCTGTAACTGCCTTGGGCTACCTCAGGGTTCTGTACTGGAGCTTGTGCAACTGGCATCTAAGGTGCTTGAGGTACCATGTTGCTACCCCTTGGTACTGTGCTAGCTTGTCTGGCTGGCATAGGTGTAGTATGTACAGCTGGAAAAACCATTCCCATAGCAACTTGCATATTGGCTTGCACCTGCTGTATTTGCTGCAGCTGTTGTGCTAGGTTCATAACTGTTGTAGCCAAATCTGTAGGTGGAGCTGACAAGTTTGTAGGATTAACCTGACCATTAGCTCCTGGTGGTGCCATATTCTGATTCCCTTGTTCTTCAGGATTTTCATGGCTATCTTCCTCCACAAGTGGTGGTGGTGGAATTGGGTTACGTCCTCGCCTGGTTACTCTTCGCCTAGCCATTTTCTTGTTCCGGTGGTGGTAGTGTTTGAAAAAATCATAGAACATGTGAGACACTCATAATATACGTCATTCCCATGTCAAAATCCAACAAATCAATGTGAAATCTAATTTTCCAAGTCATTCAGTCAAAATATTGTATTTTCCATCGTAGGGTCGATGATGGGGTCGCACTATGTTCGACCACAGGGTATGCGACCTCACAAAACCCTGTCAGCTCACCGAGAGCCTGGGGTCGATCGTAGGGTTGGTATATGTCCGACCACAGGGTCCGACCACACGATGTCTGTCAGCTCACTGAGAGCCTGGGGTCGATCATGGGGTCAGTCGTGTGGTCGCATATTTAGTCGAATTTTGCGACCGCACGACCCCAAATCAGGTTTTTAAACCCGATTTTTGGAGTCATTTCCCACTTTCTCTTTTTCCTTCAACTCAACTCGCTTCCCTTGAGTTGCTACAATATCGACCACTCGTGTTTGGTGATTATTTATTTCATTCACGACTTCCGTTCCTTTCCTTCAGGTATGTTCTCTCCTGGTCCTCATTTTTGAGCTTTCAAAACTAGGTTTTTCTCCCTTTATAACGTTTTCTTTAAATTAAAATTTTTTTTCTAATCGTAAAAATTTAATTTTTATTGGGGGCTTTTGCTATTGGCCACCCAATGGATGAAAGCCCTCAAGAAAATTTGAGTTTCATCGATCAGTTTTTGAGAAACTTGAAATTTTCCTATTTTGACCTAATTTTCAGGATTTTTTCCAAATTATTGAAATTTCTTCAAATTCGATCTTCCTAGTTTAAATTTCCAACTGTATGAGCTTTGTAGGATGGTTTGGAACATATTTAAGTCCTCTTGCCCAACTGTTTGGGTGAAAAGTGAGGCTTTTGGCCAAATCATGCTGTTATAATGCCAAAATTTTGAGTTTTTCACCATATCTAATATCTTGTCTATTTGTCTGTGTCTTTGCGGATAGCATGGCTCGCACCAAGGTTCCCAGAGTTCATGATCCCATTCGTTTCCGCTCTAATGAAGCAGAGGCTCAGTATGCTTGTTATGAGCGTAAAAAGGTGGAAGGGGGTCGTTGTGTAAACTTGGCTAGTCTAACCTTGTTTAATGTAGAGGGTGTTTTTGGTGACATGGGTTGGCTCCCCGTGATATCGTAAGAGGCTTACACCTGTCCTGCTCTGGTGAAGCAGTTTTATTGCAACCTCCAGGTAGTGGGTGATCCCAATGATACAGACAGGGGTAGGGAGCTCAGGATCACCAGTTATGTTAAAGGGGTGGAGATCTCCTTTAACTGCCAGGAGTTGGCTAATCTCCTGGGCATATCAAACGACGGTCCCTTGGTATACTGTGCACCCAAGGAACCCCAATTCCTATCTTTGATGATGTGTGCTAAGATTGATCACCAGCTTCTTAAAGGTGATCACTGGGAGATGAAGGCAATCAACCTACGGCCAGAGCCTCGGGTGTACTGCAAGATTATTCAGCACAACCTGATTCCTCAGAGTGGGCATTATGAGAGGATTTCCTAGTTGACCTAGTATCTCTTGTACTGCATCTGCACTAGGCAGCCCGTCTGCCTTCCATACATTATCATCAGGACGATGATCCGTGCTACGACGCTGGTCAGATAGGCAACCTGCCCTATGGGCGTTTGATCACTACCCTATTCACACGCCTGCATGTCGACTTATTGGATGAGAGGATTCATGAGGATACCTTCTCTTCTGACCTTGACTGGGAGGCCATCTGTAAGATGGGGATGTGAGATGCGCAGGTCAGTGACGAGGAGAGGAACGCTCTGGTGCATCCCCGTACCCGAGTAGAGATAGCAAACGTTGAGGCGGCAGCGGCAGCGGCAGCAACAGCAGGGGTCCATGGGGATGATGCTGAGGATGATGATCGTATGTTCATGGATGTAGACGCCATACCTCCTCCATTACCACCGCATTCCACTAGAGCTGGCCCATCTCGGGTTCCTTCACACACAGCTGGTCCTTCGCACCCACCATCTGATGATGTGATGAGGCAGCTGCGTGAGATTAGAGAGGCTCAGCGCATGAATGATTGGAGAGTAAGAGAGCTTCTAGATGCCCAGCGCGCGTCTGATCAGCGGATGGCCGATCTGACAGCTAGTCTCTAGGTGACCCAGACTCAAGTAACCTGGCTGACTAGAGTGTATGCTGAGGACTATGATCGAGATCGTGAGGCACCTCCTCCTCCAGTACCATTAGCTCCATGATGCATATTTTTTTTTCCTTGTACTACAGAGTAACTGTATATATATATATATATATATATATATATTGTTTTTATTCGATGTGTATATGAAACTTGTTTCTCCATTTATATATGCATTATTCTCTTTCTTAATTAATTTTTCTTTGTCTCATACAATACAGGTACTTATAGTGTGTTCTTATTAAAGCTTTTAAATTTTATCCTAACTCAGTTCATGAATTTTTGTAGAAGTATACAGATTTAATAGACAGGGCCCGAGAGCTCTGATACCAAGTTGTCACACCCTAATTCTAAACCAACCAGAATGGTGTGATGAACCGTCTATGATCCAACGGTTCTACCAGGATCTCGAATAGGCTGTGTCCGTTTGCTTAAACCATACACATCCACAACCATAATCAGAGTAAATAAACAATAGTGTAAGTTTTTAATATTAATGAACTGAGAATCTAACAGTGATAACATAAATAAATTATCCAATTATCTCCAAATGACTAAGACATAAAATAAAATAAATTAATCAATTACAAGTTCTTAATAATCCAACTAATAAAACTAATCAAAGATGCATGAGTTGCACTCGCACGATGAATCATGCGACTCCATCATAGCTTCTGCATCCATTGCCGCAACATGTCCATATATTGGAGCATTCATGTAATCTTCTACAGTAGTACCTGCATCATCAACTAAAAATATTCGACGTCGAAAGGGTGAGCACACATCATGGCTCAGTGAGCAAACAAAACAATGCAACAAACATATGCATCCATTCAATCCATATCTTTGGTCAAGTTCATAAGTTTACAATGTGCAATAGAAAGGATAGGTGGCCGCCGCACCTCTATACATGAGTGTGTGAAGCCGCCCAATGGATCAAACACCATTGTTGTCCCACATCCATCCATCATGGAATAGAGATAGAGCTAAAGTGCCCAGATCAAACACCGCATGACACTTCCCCTGATGCCCTACCTATACCAACACGTAAGCCTCTATTGGCGATGGCTTGTAAACAGGGCTCACAACTAACCAATCCTAATGTCAAACAGTGTATCCAAGGATTTACCCTAGAATCCCTCAATACGTCCATAGAGATAGAGCTCAGGCCCCCCGCCAGAGTCAGAGATTACACGGTCTGAGACCACCTCCCCTGATGCCCTACGACGTAATAGTTCTGCTAAGATAATGGAAATACGACGATGATAGTGGACAAGACTTGAGTAGAGATAGAGCTAGAGTCTGGTGACCAGGATGAACCACAGTGTCACGTCCTCCCCCTGATGCCCCACTCGCATCAAGTATACTAACCACACACAAACATTCACATGTCTATTCCTAGCATCATCATCATCATCATCATGATATAAATAAACAGAATTAAATATTCATGAACATAAATAGCAGAAATATTGGATGACATGTGAAATGCACAATACATGCATACAAGCATAGAATCATTCATGGCATTGGAATCATTAAATAAAACAGTTTATTATTAACCAATTAGTTTAGGTCTTGTTTCCTTACCTTTGATTGATAGTAGATCCTCGTTCAAGCTTTATGAATCACTTTTAAATCACTTGGAAACCTAACAAGTTGATAAATTTTTAATTAAAATTAATTTTCATGTGTTTGCACTAACAGAAATAGTGGGGTCACAGGTGTAGCAGCACCTGGGGTCTTAGTTTCTACGACCACAGGGCGTGGGGTCGCAGGGTAGGGTCGGACATACTCCGACTACACGTGTGACCACACCCTCCCTGGAAACTTTCCGAGGGCATGTGGTCGGACATGTGTGTCTTATGGGGTCGAACATCATGCGACCTCACGTGCGACCACACGTGTTATGGTCGACCTTTCACTCTTAATTCCATTCCTTCATGTTTGAATACTTTGGCTTATCATTGTGGTCCTTCCTATGATTGTTCTATGGCTCAAAACTACTATTATATACACCATCCATTGTCCACATAATTTCCTCCATGGATTCTCTTGGAATTTGTCCATGGATGGATGATTTGGGTTTCTCCTAATCCTATCTTCTTCATGAACTATCCTAGGCTCTCAATTTAGCATGGGAAATAGGTTCATACCTTATGCTTGCTGAAGATTCAGAGTTTTCTCTAAATTTTCCTCCTCCTCAGTCTTCTTCTTTAATTTTCCTTATCTTCCTTCTCTTCTCTTTCTCTCACTTTCAGTTAGAGTTCTAAAAGGGTGAAATAGGCTAAGGGACATTCTATTTATAGAGGAAAATCCTCCATAATATACGCTAATGAGTTTAGGAAAGAACCCCCTTTGGATTAGGAAGGTTTCCTAAATTAGGTTTCTGACTGGGTTCCGTGGGGTCGGAGGTAGGGTCGCAGAATTCATCGACCCTATCGTTTGAAATGTCTGACCACACAACCAAAATTCATGTGGTTGGACTTTTTTGAGGTGGGGTCGGTCACACCTATTTAGGCATGCGACCACATGCTCATAATTGACTATTTTTTGGTTAATTTGATACCTGGTCTTATGGTTTCTTCAAGCACTTGGTTCACTTGGCTCGACCATGATAGGTAGACCTGGTACAAGGTGGTAAGACCGGTTAGTTCAATATGGGTCTTACATGATAAGACGCATACATCTTGTTGTAGATTGGTTTTTAACTTCAACTGCTTCCTTAGCTTTAAATGCTTGGATTAGAGTCTTCCACAACCTGTCGAGGATCCCTTGAATTCTCTTTGCGTATGGGAACAAGAGAGGAAATAACACCGTGGCTGCGGGGACCCTAACTGTTGGTATATAATACCATCACAACCCTGGTCCAGTCCCACAGTGGGCCAAGTTGGTCCTTCTTTAATCATACTTAAACTGGTCTACTTGTAACTAGACTCCCACTGAACCAACTAACTGTATAATTAATTTAGCCCACATTAATATTCTTACAACCACTGGCACCCCCAGTAACCCTCTGTATCTCTCTCTTTATTCTATCTTTCACCCATTGGCTTGCCTCTGCCCTCGCCATATTATTCTCAAGGAATAAAAAAAATTGAGTTTTGATGTCTTTGTCTCACTTTTTGACATTGGAAGCAACACCTCTAAAAGTTCAAAATGGGGTTTTTTCGATAGAGTTCCGTTTGAGAGGGATAGGTGTTGTCCGATGTGGGAGATTTAATATGACTAAATGCAAGCAGTTGAGAATGGAAAGATTAAAACCTGAGTTGAAATTCCTATTACTTACTATCAGGTTTTTCATTAATTATGACAGAGTTTGTTTATTGTAAGTTGTAAAGAGAAGCTACACTTCTTAGTACCATCTGTAGACAAACTGGGCTTTTCAACACTGAGGCAAGTGTAATTTCGGCAATAAAATATAATTAATTTCTTTTTCTTTTTTCTTTTATTGGGCATTTTTTAGGATATATGTCTGTAATAACATGTAACCATGTACATTGTGCAGCTTCTTTAATGTCATCCCCATGAGAAAATTCAGAGACTAATGCTAATCTTTTTGAAGTTTCTTTCTTGAGCTGTTGTTGCATGTCTGTGGATCGACAAATTAAAGGAGGAAATTGGTACTTCTTCCTTTTCTTCATCGTCTTACAGTGGTTGGTTTTTATTTTTATTTTATTTAATTTGCATTTTGCAGGATCAGTTTGACTGTTTGAGCAATTTGAATTAAATTGATGTGGGCTTTCTTATGGTTCTATCAGAGAATTGGGGTTGTTGATGTGTGTGATTAATTAAAGATATGCAGGGTGAGACCATGAGAGAGAACTGGGCCTCTTCTCTAGCAACGCTTCTCTAGTTTGCTTTTCTATTTCGTTCTCTACAGTTGGGTTGCAATGAAGGTAAATAGTAGGTAAGATAATTTGTAAATTTAGGTTTAGGGAAAGGGTAAAACAGTAAGTTAACTATTTAAGGGTAATTTTGTCATTATAATATTTTAAACATTGTCACATCATTACTTACCTATCTATTAAGACAAGGCTATGTGATACATATTTAACAACTTGGGGGTGCATGATTAATAGCAAAGTTGGGGATTGGGTGACTTAAAAGCAAAGTATAGGGGTAGGTGAAACTTTCCCTTATTTTTTTAATATTCCATGCAACATGTCAATCATCCAATGTATATTGTGTCATGTAATGAGGAATATTGTGTTGCATCAGATCTGCAACTCAATATTCAAAATCCCACATCATCTTCCCCAATCAAATCCAAAGAAAATACACATATCATGTGTTCTCCCTCATATTACATGTGAGATAATGATGAGCACCAGTAGGTGCAATAGTGGTGGGAGCAGTTGGTGAAGCAGCAATGGTGGAAGAAAGTAGTGGAGTAGTAGTAGTGGGAGGAGTTGTGTGGTCAGCATTATGAAGGTCGTTTAGAGCTTCAGCCATTGAGAGAAAGTGTGTGGAACCAAAAAAAAAAAACAAAAAAAAAAAGGCTAGAAGGGGTGTGAGCCTTGTTGCTCTGATATCATAACAATGTACCAAAGAGAATGGAATTATATTGTATTCCTTTATAAGATCTTCAAAGATTGGATTCTATAAGATCTTCAACGATTGAATTCTCTTCCACATGTTTGCGTGGAAAGAGTTGTGTATATATATAATTTTCCAAGAGCGAAATTAGGGATGTACGATTGAAGTTTCAAATTCAAAAGGATTTTCTACCTATTACAGCTCTTTTCAAAAGATCCATAATCACAGGGAATGTCTCATACATTTCAAAACTAATGGTAATATCAATTACGATGGGAGATCCTCATATTCAAATTATTTTGAATATTTGTTGAGTTTTCAAGCTTATCCATAACATCCCCTCGCAAGGGAATCAGCATGGAGAACACAGTGAGCTTGTTGTGTAAATTTGTAAAGCGCTGTGTAGACAATGGCTTAGTGAGAATGTTAGCTATTTGATCGACGGTGGACAGAACTCAGATTTCAATTTCTTTGTTTGCCACCTTCTCCCGAACGAAATGAAAGTCCAATGCTACATGCTTTGTTCGTGCATGAAACCGGGGATTGACAATAAAGTATGTTGCACCAGATTGTCACACCAAAGGATCAGCGTAGTTGTTGGTGCTTGAAAGATTTCTCCCAATGAGTGTCTTATCCATGTGATGTCAGTTGTAGCATGCTCAAGCGCCCTATATTCTGATTCAATACTTAACCGAGCCACAATACTTTGCTTCTTTGAACTCCACAAAATTAAATTGGGTCCCAAAAAATACAGTAACCAGTGGTAGACCGTAGATCATCTGGCAAACCAGCCTAGTCGACGTCCGAGTACCCTTGTAATGGTAATGTAGGGGACCGATGTAGATACATCCCATAAGTAATAGTGGACTTGAGATATTGCAGTATCCTTTTAATAGCCACCCAATGATCCTCAGATGGAGAATCCATAAATTGGCACACCTTGTTAACAACAAAGGTAATTTTCGATTGAGATATAGTTGCATATTGCAGGGAACCCATTGTACTGCTGTATAATGTGGGGTCATGAAATGGAGTTCCGGTTCAAGAGGTGAGCTTGACACCAGTGGCAGCCGGAGTGGTAACCCCCTTTGCATCCACCATTTTTGTACGCTGCAGTAAGGCTTGAAGATATTTGTTTTGGGAGAGACACATCCCGGTAGAAGTAATATTTGCTTCAATACCCAAAAAAATAATGGAGGGGTCCAAGATCCCGTAGCTTGAAATTGGTGTTAAGATTAATAATGAATTTTCGTACAACAATCCGATCACTCCCGATGATGATGATATCATACACAAAAACTAAAAGAAGTGTGGTTTGGCCATTTTTCTTGTGGATGAACAATGCAAATCTGATTTTGAACCATTGAAACCCATTTCAGTAAGGCATTGGCTTAGCTTAGAGAACCAGGCCCAGAGTGCTTATTTGAGGCCAAATAGAGCATGACGCAAGAGGCAGACATGAATTGGTTGATTAAGATCAATATATCCTGGTGGCTAAGACATGTAGACTTCCTCTTCTAATATCCCATGCAAAAACGCATTGTGGACATCTAGCTAATGAAAATTCACCCTTTTGAAAGTGCCAGAGTTAAAATAGTTTGAATGTTGTTGGGTTTTACCACTGGACTGAAGGTCTCAAAATAATCAAGACCCTCAGTTTGGTTATACCTTTGCTACCAATCGTGCTTTGTAGCGATCAATTGAACCATCAATACGACGCTTAATGTGAAAACCCACTTGTATCCAACCACTGTTCTATGATTAGGCATGGGGACAAGAAACCACGTTCCATTTTGAATCAGTGCATTGTATTCAGCCATCGTGACCTCTCTCTAATTAGCATCACATTTTGCTTGACTATAACATGTTGGTTTAACCTTTCTATAAGCGGACATAATGAGAGGATGTGAGGATGCTACAAAGGTGACATGATCTGGGTATTGCTTTGATTTTCTTGTCCGAGTCTTATGTCACATCCCATTTGGTTTTGTATTTGATTGACCAATAGGATTAGCAGTCGAGGGATTTGTTGGAATGTCCCCTTGTGGTGAATCAATGACAGGTGGAGGCCTTGGGACATTGGAATATATTATCCAATGTTGATTGTCCCTCGATGAGGAAACCACTATAGGATTTATAGGATCACAAGTTGTTGATCTGGAGGAAATTCCAATAGTGGGTATGATACTTGACACATCAGAATTTGCTACTGGCCTTGTTTGTTGAGATAAATACTCATTGAGGTTGTAAAAAGGAAATTGATGTTCATCAAATAAGACGTGGCGAGAAATGTATACCCGATCATTGGTAATTTCAAGACATTTATATTCACGATGTATAGAACTATTGCCAATGAATACACACTTGATAGACCTTTGCTCCATTTTTGTAGTGTTGTATGGACGTAGAAGAGGATAACATGCACATCCATATATTTTTAAAATGGAGTAGTCTGGCAGTGAATGGAAGAGTATTTCCCATAGAGTTATCAACTTTATGGGCATCCTATTTATCAAAAACACAACAGCATTAAAAGCATCATCCCAACGCCATTGGAGAACCTGTTGACCTTTGGATTGTAATTGTTGGCAAAATTAGCTTAGTTTGATAAGAGAGACTGACTATGGGCCCCACTGGTAGACCTGGCCACTGAGTGATAGCGAGGTGGATTTGCATACGCTTGTGTGTATATAAAAAATCAGATATCCATCAGCTTTGGGCAGCAGTGAATTTATCAGAGAAAAGTTTCAAACACTAATTCACCCCCCCCCCCCTTTTAGTGTCATATCAAGTTCATCAATTGGTATCAGAGCCAGACTTCAGCTCATTCAGAGCACCAGGCTCAGTGACCGCTTAATCAGCAACTGAGAAGATCAGAATAAAGATATGGCACCTGGGGAAGGTTCTAACAAGCCCCCATTGTTCGATGGGACGGATTTTGTTTTTTGGAAAGAAGAATGGAGGTCTATATAGGATCTCTTGGTTATGATGTTTGGGCTTCTATAGAACATGGCTACACTCCACATGACACAAATGCTCCCACTGTAGTAGACAAAAAGAATTTTAAGAATAATAGAAAGGCTCTTAATGCCATTCAAGGGGGACTGACAAATAGTGAACTGGCTAAAATCATGGACTACAAGACAGCAAAGGAAGTTTGGGATAGACTAATCAACATATATAAAGGAGATAAGAAGATCAAGACTGTCAAGCTGCAAACATTCAAAGGTCAGTTTGAGAATTTAAAAATGAAATAGGATGAAACCATTGATCGATACATGAACAGGGTTAATGAAGTGGTCAATTCCATTAGAGGACTTGGTGAAGACCTAAAAGGTCATATTATTTGTCAGAAAATTTTATGGTCTCTTACTCTAAAATTTGAGTCAAATGTATCAGCTCTTGAAGAGACCAAGGACTTAGAAAAGGTTACTATTAATGAGATTCATGGAGCCTTAATAGCTTTTAAGATGAGGGTTGATCTAGGAACCATTAGTGACAAGCAGGTAGCTTTCAAGGCTATGAAGAAGCTGAAAATTTTTGAAAAACCAAATGAGGAAGAAAGTGAAGATGAGGCCACAGCTCATTTCACTAGGAAATTGAAGAAGGGTAAAGGTAAGTATAAGAATAAGCTTCTATTCAAGTGCTTCAATTGTGGTAAAATTAGACACTTCGCTGTAAAGTGCCCAATGAATAGTAAGTTTGACAATGATGATGAAGATGATATAAAAAGCAAGTTTAAAGGAAAGAAAAACTACAACTTCAAGAAAAACAGGTCCAACAAAAAGAGTTTTATCTCTAAAAGAAGCACTGAAACCTCAGATGATGATTCTGATGAAATCTCATAAGATGAGCCTAGTGAAGCTTTATTCATGGTTTTCATTGAAGATCAGGAGGAAAACAAAAATAAAGAAAATTTTCCTTTAAAAAGCAATGAAGAAGGCATTGTAGAATCTATCTCTAATATTGAAGAAGAGAGGGAGAATGAAATTTCAAGCTCTGGTGATGATGAAGAAGGTAAGGTGAATTTTGAGGAAGAGTTTGCTGCAGCTATGAAGGAACTCAAGAAAAAAAGGAAATATAATAAGCTTGCCTCACAAGAAGTTAAAAAGTAGAAAAAGTTAATTTAAGATTTGAGAGTTCATGATGTAGAGTCCAAGAAAATTATTGAAAATCTCAAGACTCAGCTTGGGCAGGCATCTACAGACCACTCCAAATAAATGACTGAGAATGCAGGTTTGAGAGCTCAACTTGAGATACAAGCCCCTGTGATGAGTAAATTTAAAGAGCTTGAGAAGGAATTTACTCTGTTAATAGCAAAGGTGACTCAGTATGAAAAAGAAGAGCTTGAAAGACAACAAAAATAAAACAAACCTGATGAGCCAAGCAATACTACAATACACCCTAGTAGCAGCAAGCTAGATGGAATTATAAATTCTCAAAGACCTTTCAATGTAAAATTTGGTCTTGGTTTTGATAATGGAGAGACTTCTAAAATGCAAACTTAAATAGGAAAGGTCTCATCTCTTTCGTGAAAGAGAGTGGAAAGGGCAAGGCTCCTATGGTTTATGTTCAAGAAGAAAATCATGTTCCTATTCCACAGACTAATAATGCAAGGCAAGGTAGGAGAGTGGAAAAGAGTAACGTTTATGGAGGAAATTATCCCAGTGCACCGCAGAGACAGATGAGGTACATGGCTCCTTCTAGGCCAAGATCTTATTTTCAGGGATATTGTTATAAATGCAATACTTATGGTCACAAGATAGCTACCTGTAAATTCAATCTAAGAGAAGTTAGATTTGAAAGTAAAAATTAGTTTGCTCCCCTTGAAGAAAACTTTGTTAAGTGCTATAACTGTAATAATTTTGGGCATATAGCAAGGAACTGCAGAACCATCTTTCCCCCTATGCCACCCCCACAGAGACAGTATGACAGAATTAGAAGCAAGATTCCAAGACAGAAGCAAGATGAAAGATCAAAATCAAAGAAGATAGTTTGGGTTCAGAAAAATAGCTCTTTGGTTGTATAAACAGCTTTCAAGGCACAAAATAGTTCTACACCATGGATTCTTGACAGTGGATGATCGAGTCACATGATAGGAGATAGTAAGAGGCTTCAGAAGCTTCAACATTATGAAGGAGACTCACTCAAGTTTGGTAATGATATTGGTGCAAAGATTGTCAGGAAGGGAAGCATTAGTCTCAACAATGGGAAGGTAAAATCTCATGAGGTTCTCTATGTTTCAGGTTTGAAACATAATCTATTGAGTGTCAATCAGCTTTGTGATAGGGGCCACAGAGTAATTTTCAGTAATCAAGGATGTGAGATTCGAAGGACTGACAATGGAAAATTGATGGCAACTAGAAAGAGAACGTTAGGAAATCTTTATACATTGTCTAAAGATTTTCAAGAAAATTGCATGTTGAGCCAAGAAGAAGAAACATAGCTATGGCACAAAATATTAGGGCATATTGGCTTTGAAAATTTAACAAAGATTTCCAATAAAAATACTGTGAGAGATATCCCTTCTTTGAAGAAGCCCACCAATGGCATATGTGCATCTTGTCAGAAGGGGAAGCAGACAAGAGCATCATTTAAACCAAAGGATTACCATACTACTCAACCACTTGAGATTGTTCACACAGATCTATGTGGGCCAGTGAGAACACAGAGCATCTCAAGAGAGAGGTATTTTATTCTATTCATAGATGACTACTCCAGGATGACTTGGGTGATGTTCTTGAAAAATAAGTCTGAGGCTCTTGCAAAGTTTAAAATCTTCAAAGCCCAAGTTAAAAATGAGACAGAAAAGAAAATTAAATGTTTGAGGTCTGACAGGGGAGGAAAATACACCTGGATTAATTTTGCAGAGTTTTGTTCTAAGAATGACATCAAGAGGTAGACTTTAGATCCTAGAACACCACAGCAAAATGGTATTGCAGAAAGAAAGGATAGAACTATTCAAGAGATGGCCAGGACTATGTTAATAGAAAATGACATGGGGAACAAATTCTGGAGAGAAGCAGTGCATACAACAGTATATGTTCAGAACAGGTGTATGTTGAGACAACATGAAGACAAGACTCCCTATGAATTATGGTTTGGTAAAAAGGCCACAGCAAAGCACTTTAAGGTGTTTGGTAGTAAATGTTATATCAAAAATACTAATCATGATTTACGAAAGTTTGATGATAGGGCAGATGAAGGAATTTTTCTTGGCTACTCCACCTCGAGCAAAGCATATAAATGTTACAACAAGAAGGTTGGTAAAATTATTGAGAGTGCAGATGTGAGAGTTGATGAGCATAAAAATTCTCTTACAGAGTCAAACAGTGATCCTCCTATTTTTGAAGATTTGGACAGTGAGAAAAATGACAGTGAAACAGAAAAAGAACAAAATGTGACAAATGTGCCAGAACAGAGAGCAGTGGTTGATACAGAAAAAAGACAAGAGCAGTCAGATTCTAAGGCAGATAGGCAGAACAAAAGTGGCTCAAGCAGAGTAAAAAAGAATCATCCTGAACAATTGATTCTTGGTGATCCCTCAGCTGGTATGCAAACAAGGAAGGTGACACAACCAAAACAAATGTTTTCTTTATTATCTCACATTGAACCAAATCAGTTGCAGAGGCATGTGAAGAAGCTAGTTGGCTCAAGGTAATGAATGAAGAGTTGGACCAAACAGAGAAAAATAAAACTTGGGAATTAGTGCCAAGGCCTACAGATAAGAATGTTATTGGCACTAAATGGGTCTATAGGAACAAACTCAATGAAGATGGCAAATTTGTAAGGAACAAGGCCATATTGGTTTGTAAAGGATATGCTCAGGTGAGGGCATTGATTTTGAAGAAACATTTGCTCCTATGGCTAGGTTGGAAGCAATCAGGATGTTTCTTGCCTTTGCAGTGCACAAGAACTTCAAAGTTTATCAGATGGATGTAAAGTGAGCTTTCTTAAATGGTGACATGAAGAGGAGGTATACATTGAGCAATCAGATGGATTCCAACTGAGTGAGGACCCTACACTTATTTGTAAACTGAAGAAAGTATTGTATGGGTTGAAGCAAGCACCAAGAGCATGGTATTCAAGACTGGATAATTATCTCTGTAAGTTGGATTTCAAGAAGGGTATGGTTGATAGCAATTTATATGTTAAATCTATTGATGGTAGTCAAACAGTTGTGGTTGTATATGTAGATGATATCATCTTTGCAGGCCAAAAGGATGAATTATGTCAGGACTTCGCTCAGAGAATGCAAGATGAGTTTGAGATGTCCATTGTAAGACCCGTGTCAATCTAACCCGGTCTTACCACCTTGAACCAGGTTTACCCATCATGGTCGAGTCAAATGGACCAAGGGCATGAAGGAGATCGAGATCCCAGGTATCAAATCGACCCAAAAACACTTTATTTTAAGGGAGGGTCGCACACCCAGCTAAGCAGGGTCGGACCTCCCAAAACAGAAAGTCAGACCCTCAGTTTTGAAGGGAGGGTCGGATAGCTTAAGACCCTAGGGTCGACGGCATCATCGACCCTCCCATCGACCCTCGGTTTCTGCCGAATATAGAAATTAGGAAATTTCTATATTTTTCGATTGGGATTCTTTCCAAATCTCAATGGGACTTATTTAGGATGTTCCTAGTCTATTTAAAGGACATCCCTAAGCCACTTTCACTCCTTTCACAACCCTAATCGAATTGAGAGAAAGAGAGGAGAAGGAAAGAGGAAGAAGAGGGGCAAGGAAGAGAACCTAGCAAAAAGGAGAAGAGTTACAGAGAAAGATTAATCTTCTCAGGTATGGATACTAATTCTATGAGTTTCTACAGACCTTAGGGTAGTAATTAATGAGAATGTGATCTCGGAGGAACCCAAACCATCCACCCATGGTTAGGTTTTCATGGAAAACCATAGGAGGATGCATGAAAACTATTTAGATGGATTATACATGGTTCAAGACCATGGAATGAATGTTGAATGAATGTAGGAAGCAAGCCATAGGACCCCAAACACGAAGAATGGATTTAAAAGTGGGAATTAGACCAGAGTGCACCAAGGGTCGCACCAAGGGTCGATGACCATCCGACCCTAGGTGTTTCTGACCATCGACCCTCAGCATTCGGGAAGTCTAGAAAGAGGGGAGGGTCGATAGACCCATCGACCCTAGCATCGACCCTAGCATCGACCCTCAGTTAACAGGATAGTTTTTAAATTCTGAATTAATTCTAATTAAATTCTATCGACTTGGTTAGGTCTTCTAGCAATATAATAACAGTATAAAGGTGATTTTGAAGCTTGGAAAAGTATCTTTTAGCAAGCTAAGGTGAGGAACCTTAATCCCAAACTAAATTGGTTAATAATAAACTATTTTCTATTTCTTGAGTCCTATGCTATGCTTGATTCTATGCGAATATGTTTGTAATGTGCATACAACATGCCATCCAATATTTCTATTACTTGTTCATGCATATTTATTTTATTGTTTATAACATGATGATGATGATGATGATAGGAATAGGCATGTGCTTGTATGTGTGTGGTTGATGTGCTTCATGCGAGCGAGTATCAGGGGAGGTGTGATGAGAACGTCAATAAACGTTAACCTTTGGCGGGTCTCAGCACTTGAGATCTATCTCTAACTCAAGTCTTGTGCATTGGCATCATCGTATCGCCATTACTTTAGCAGAACTATTATGTCGTAGAGTATCAAGGGAGGTGGTCTCGGTCCTTGTAGTCTCTGACTCTACCGGGGGGCCTTAGCTCTATCTCTATGGACATTCTGAGGGATGCTGGGGTGAGGCCTTGGATACACTGTTTGGCATTAGGATTGGTTAGTTGCGAGCCCAGTTTGCAGCCCTCGCCAACAGGGGCTTACGTATTGGTATGGCACTATATAGCAATAAACGTAACCTTTGTTATATATTGTTCATGATTGGGTGCATGTGAGTTGACGATAAACGTGATCTTCGGGTAACGTCACACACTCGTGTATAGAGACGGAGTCAATAAACGCGACCTTTGGCTACCTCAACCTTTCTATAGCATACTGCAAACTTATATACCAGACCAAAGATATAAATTGACTTTTGGCATGTATATGTAATGTTGCATTGTTTTGGCTACTCACTGAGCCGTGTTATGTGCTCACCCCTCGACGTCGAATATTTTTAGTTGATGATGCAGGTTATACCATTGAAGACTATGTGAATGCGTCTGCGTACGGGAACGTAGCGGCGATGGACGCTGGAGCTGAAGATGATACACACGACTCCTCTTGCGAGTGCAACTCGTGTGTATTTGATTAGATATTTTATAGGTTTCTTTTATTGCGTTTAATAAAGACTTGTATTTGATATTTAAATATTTATGTCTCAGTTGGAAACAGAATAATTTGTTATTAAATTATTGATATCATCTTAGTTCTCAGTTCATTTATTTATAAGATTTCCGCTATTGTGTATTTACTCTGATTATGATTGTGGATGCGTGTAAGTTTGGATAACGTGGGGATAGCCTATTTGAGATCCTGGTTGAACCGTTGGTTATTTAACGGTTCATCACACCATTCTAAACAGTGCGGAATTGGGGTGTGACAACTTGGTATCAGAGCCTCTCAGGCCTTGCCCGTCGAACTGACACACATTCAAGACCATTGTGAACTGAGATAGGATAAATTAAAAGCTTTAATACAAACACACTGTAAGCAGAAGTGATGATTGAAACCAAATTAAAAAGAGAATAATGCATCTATTAAAGGGAAAACAAGTTACATACAATGAGTGAGAGAAACAAAACATATATACATCGCTAAAGCAGAGTACAGTCCACAACCCGGACAGTTACTCTGTAGTACAAGAAAAGTAAAGTACAAATTAGGAAGCTGGAGGCGAAGGAGGAGGCGGGGCCTCACGATCTCTGTCATAGTCCTCAGCATAGACCTTAGTCAACCAGGCCACCTGGGTCTGGGTCGTCTGGAGACTAGCTGTGAGACCGGCTATCCTCTGATCAGTCGCACGCTGCACCTCTAGGAGCTCTCCCATCCGCGCGTCGATGCGTCTCGAGCAGCCAACAGCTCATCCATCCTCAGATCAGATCTGCGTTGAGCATCCCTGATCTCCTGCAGCATCTCCATCATGGCTGAAGGTGGAAGTGAAGGATCGGTCGAGTGAGAAGGACCAGCCTCAGGTGCAGGAGCAACCGCAGAAGATGTACCAACTCCAGCCGCATGTGTGGGTGATGGTGGTGGTATCGCATCGACGTCCATATACATGCGATCGTCACCATCGACCGGATCCCCACGAGCTCTAGCAGCAGCAGCAGCAGCCTCAGCATCAGCCATCTCGACCCGAGTGTGAGGGCGCACCATCGCGTTCCTCTCCTCATCGCTAACCTCTGCATCTCGCAGCCCCATCTAAGCGAATAGCCTCCCAATCTAGAGGCGACGAGAAAGTCTTCTCCCCGGATCTTCTCATCTACCGGATCCACCCCCCGGGCGGGTCGGTAGCATTGTAATCATGCGTCCATAGGGTAGATTACCCCTATGACCGGACAATGTGGCACTAATCATCGTCCGCATGATGATGTGAGGAAGGCGAGACCGGGCCGACGAGTGCAATGTTGTAGATCAAGAAGTGGGTCAGCCTGAGACACCCTCTCATAGTGCCCACTCTGCGGGATCAGATTATCTTTGGATAATCTTGCGAAAGACCCGTGGAGCTGGACGCAAGTAGAAAGCTCTCATCCGCCATCTATCGGGACGGAGCAACCGGTTGTCGATCTCCGCCCTCATCTCCATCTCAACAAACGTGGCTCTCCCGGGCGACAAGTACACCATAGGGCCATCATAGGGAATGCCCAATAGATCGGCCAGCTGCCGATAATCAAAGGAGATGTGCATCCCCATGACGTAACTGGTGATGCGCAACTCCTGACCGTGCTCAACGTCGTTGTAATTCCCCACCACCTAGAGATTACAATAGAACTGGCGTACCATGTCTGGACATGTGCACGCGTCGTATGTGATGACTGGGAGCCACCCCATATCACCAAATGCTCCCTCTACATTGAACAAGGCTAGCTCAGCCAAGTTCACCATGCGACCCCCTTCAACCTTCTTACGAGCATAGTCAGCATACTGTGCCTCGGCTTCATTCGAACGGAAGCGAAGTGGATCACGCAATCTTGGTACTTTGGTACGGGCCATAGTATCTGCAAAATAAGAAGGAGAAAAGAAACAAGGAGTTAGCAGGATAAAAATCCAAAATTTGATTTAGTAACGACGTAAGTTGACCATAAAGCCCCATTTCTTACCATTCAAGTGGGCATAAGAACTTACGTAGGTTAAAACATATCCTACAACCCACATGCAGTAGGAAATTTTAACTAACGATGTCCAATTTGAAGAAATTCAAGAAAAATCGAAAATGACGACAAATTAGGGCAAAAAGAGAAAATTTCAAGTTTCTCGATGACCAACCGATGAAACTCAGAAATTTTTGAGGGCTTTCGTTCCTCGAGACACCAATAATAAAAGCCCCCAACAAAAATCAAATTTTTACGGTTGGAAAAAGTTTAATTTGAAAAATAGGAGTTAAACGGACAAAAACCTAGAAAAAAAAACCTAAAAACAGGTAAAAACGGGAAGACATACTTGTAGGGATGACGTGGACATCGAAACCCGGAGTTAAACCGACCAAAAACAGTAGAGTGGCACTGTAGCAACTCAGAGAGTAGAGACGAGTCGAAACGGAGGAGGAATAGTGAGAAATGACCCAAAATCGGATCTTAAAAATCTGATTTTTGGTCCGAGGGTCGGACAATTCGACTGACACCATCGACCCTCGGATCGACCCTCCAATCAACCCTCGGCTCTTGGGAATCTGACAGAAAATCAAGGGTCGGACTGAGGGTCGGATACCCATCGACCCTCGCATCGACCCTCAGCTCTCGGGAAGAACAGGTTATTCCCAGGGTCGGATACCAAGGGTCTGACATACCATCGACCCTCACCATCGACCCTACATAGAAAAGACAGTATTTTTCACATAATAAATTGAGGATTTTGAATTTTATATCGGTTAACGTGCCTACATGAAGTATAAATGATTTCTCACTGATTTTGATGATTTTTAGGCACCACCCATCTCAGAAGGAAATATGTCTGGACGTAGAGTGACCCGACAGACCCGGAACACAGTCCCACCACCACCACCCGTGGAGGAGACTAGTCAAGGGAATAACCATGTATCGGAAAATCCAGAACCGATAAACCCTACAAACTTGCCACCTCCACCACCAGAGCTAGCAACAGTGGTGATGAATCGACACGCCAGCCTGCAACGGATGCAACACGCACAAGCTCAAATGCAGGTTGCAATGGGAGTTATGTGTTTCAAGCCACTCAGGCTGCAACCATGCACACTGGGCAAGCTAGTGCAGCACCGGTGGGTAACCACCCAGCTCAATAGACACCTCAACAACCGGCTGCACCAATTCCAGTGCAGGTCCCGGAAGCAGCACAAGCTAACTATCAGTACCCACCCCATATGTTTGGGGCATATCAAAACCAGATGGATCACTCTCGACTGGTCGAGAGGTTTTTGAAGATGAAACCCAGAGAATTCAACGGCAAACCGTCTGATCCATTATGGCCAGCACACTGGATAGACGAGATGGAAAGAAATTTTCTGATGATGACTATTACAGAAGAGGAGAAAGTATTGTGTGCCACCTTCATGCTCAAGGGCGACGCACACCATTGGTGGAAATCCACGAAGACATATCTATTGACCAAGCACGCCCAACTGACTTGGGCTATATATAAAGAAGCTTTCTTCGAGAAATATTTTCCACGAAGCTTCAGGGATTCGATGGAGAAGGAGTTCCTGAGTCTTTATCAGGGACAGATGTCAGTGGATGCGTACCAACAGCGTTATGAAGAGCTGTTTTTCTTCACACCACTGAGTATGCAAGAGGAAGAAACCAAAACCCATAGATTTGTCACAGGACTGAGAGGAAGCATCAGGGAACATGTTCTGGGATTAGAAAAGACAATATATAATGAAGCTATCCAGATTGCTCGAGTGATTGAATCGAGCCAGAAGGAGAGTTATCTGAACCAAAACAGAGGCATCAAGAGATCAGCCGGAAACTCCTACAACGGAGGAAATGCCAGGATGTATAAGCCTTTCTGTCCTCAGAACTTTACTACTGCACCCAAGACCACTTCAGCAGTGCAACCTCGGTCAAAGTCAAATTCCGAAGTTACGAAGTGTTTTAACCGCACCAACCGGGGCATTGGCAAGAGGTGCCCAAAACCCAAGAAGCGCTCAGGCGGGTATATCTTGTTACATCAGAAGATGCTGCCGCATCGCCCGATGTGGTCATAGGTATGACCAAAAATTTTAAGATTTTAATTACATTGATTGAGCATGTAGACTAAGTAAAAACGAATCATAGGTATCGTACCTATCAATGGCATACCCACCAGAGTACTCTTTGATTCAGGAGCTACTCATTCATTTATATCTGTGTCGTTTGGCAAGAAGACCAATTTGCCCATCAAAACATTAGATTAGAAATTACTTGTACGGTCACCGATGGGGTTAAAAGTGGAACTAGAAAAGGGTTATGGGCCATGTCCAGTTCTCATAGGGAAACAGACTTTAGATGCAACCTTGATACAACTTGAGATGGCAGACTTTGATGTCATCTTCGGAATGGACTAGTTAGCTCGGCATTCTGCAAATTTGTTATGCGCCGAAAAGAAGCTAACATTCAAAGACAAAGAAGGGGCAGAATTCAGTTTCTCGGGAACCAAACTTCCCCGGAGACGCAAGCTCATACTTTCAGCATTAAAGGCTAAGAAGTGCCTTGAGAAGGGAGCAGTCGGGTATCTAGTATCAGTGGTCGACCTAACCAAGGAAGCACCACGAATGGAAGATATTGATGTCGTACAAGATTATCCCGATGTATTTCCGGAGGAACTACCCGGATTACCACCCGACCGAGCCACAGAGTTTGTAATAGACCTGATACCTGGAGCCGAACCAGTATCAAAGGCACCTTATAGAATGGCTCCTACTGAACTGAATGAATTAAAAGTGCAACTACAAGAACTGCTAGACAAGGGTTATATTCGACCCAGTATATCTCCATGGGGAGCACCGTACTGTTCGTGAAAAAGAAGGATGGTAGCGTTCGAATGTGTATCGACTATCGGGAGTTAAACAAACTGACAATCAAGAATCGATATCCACTACCCAGGATCGATGACTTGTTCGATCAGTTACAAGGAGCAAAAGTATTTTCAAAGATCGATCTTCGATCGGGCTATCATCAGCTGAAGATTATAGAAGGTAACATTCCGAAGACAGCTTTCAGGACAAGATACGGACATTATGAATTTTTGGTTATGTCATTCGGATTAACTAATGCACCGGCGACATTCATGGAACTTATGAACCGAGTTTTCCACGATATGCTGGATACGTCGGTTATAGTATTTATTGATGATATATTGGTATATTCCAAGGATAAGGAAACCCATATCAAAAACCTAAACGCAGCCCTACATAGGAAAGAGAAACTATGTCAATTTTAAGCCGGAAGGAAAGAGAAACTATATGTCAAATTTTCTAAGTGTGAGTTTTGGCTAAATGAAGTCGCATTCCTAGGTCACGTGGTATCCGCAGAAGGAATCAAAGTGGACCCCAGTAAAATCGAGGCTATTGTGAAGTGGGAAGCACCAAAGAGCGTTTCAGAAATTAGAAGTTTTCTGGGTCTAGCTGGTTATTATCGGAGATTTGTAGAAGACTATTCTCGGATTGCCGTACCTCTCACCAGCTTGACTAAGAAAGGCGAGAAGTTTGTGTGGACCGACAAATGTGAGAAGAGCTTCTAGACATTGAAGGCCAGATTGATATCCGCCCCGATTTTGACCATCCCCGTTCCAGGATAGACATTTACCTTATACACTGATGCATCGGGATTGGGATTAGGATGTGTGCTCATGCAAGGAGAGCAAGTGATTGCTTATGCTTCAAGACAGTTAAAGGTACATGAGAAAAATTATCCCACTCATGATCTGGAGCTAGCGGCAGTGGTACATGCGGTCAAGATATGGAGACATTACCTATACGGGGAGAAATTTCAGATTAAGTCGGACCATAAAAGTCTTACTTATCTATTTAATCAGAAGGAGTTGAATATGAGACAAAGGAGATGGCTGGAACTATTGAAAGACTATGATTGTGATATCCAGTATCATCCGGAAGCGAACGTGGTAGCAGATGCATTGAGCAGAAAAGCAATGATAAAATCTCAAGGAGAAGTTAGCACGACTGCAGCAATGTGTACCAACGGAATGGTGTTCAATCACGGCAACGAGCAGTATGTGATAGATACAACAGATGAATCAGCCAACCAAGGGTTTATTCATCGGTTCTCGAATATGTTCGCGGCATTGAAGATTATACCGGATATAGTGGACGAAGTGAAGACAGTTATCAAATCAGATCCTTATCTGAGAACAGTACAAGAAGATATTGAGAAAGGTAGGACCAACCCTGAGTTCACCTTGGATGACGAGAAGGTACTGAAATATAAAGGGAGAATATGTGTACCTGAAACAGAAACTATGGACATTAGACACCGACTGATGAAAGAAGCCCATACCACCATCTATAATATACATCCTGGAAGTACAAAAATGTATCATGATCTGAAGAAATTATATTGGTGGAGGGGAATGAAAGCAGATGTAGCTAAGTTCGTGTCTCAATGCCTAAATTGTCAGAAAGTAAAAGCTGAGCGACAAAGACCCGCAGGTTTGTTACAGCCATTACCGGAACCAGCATGGAAATGGGACTGCATCACTATGGACTTCGTCACAGGACTACCATTGACTCCTCGAGTAGTTGACGCATTTTGGGTGATTGTGGACCGTCTGACTAAAACAGCTCGCTTTATACCTATACGACCCCAATATACACTAGAAAGGTTAGCAAAGCTGTATGTGGATAATATTGTTCGGTTACATGGTGTTCCAAAAAGCATTGTGTCCGATAGAGATCCACGATTTACTTCTAAATTTTGGGAAGGACTGCAAAAGGCTATGGGTACGACATTGAAGTTTAGTACTGCATTCCACCCACGCAGATGGACGGTCGAACGTACAATCTAGATTCTAGAAGATATGCTACGAGCATGTGTGATTGATTTCAAAGGATCATGGGACGAAAAGTTACCATTGATCGAGTTCGCTACACAATAACGGCTATCGGGCTACTATACGGATGTCACCTTATGAAGCACCGTATGGTAGGAAGTGTCGAACTCCCTTGTTTTGGAATGAAGTTGGAGAACGTAGTATTGTTGGACCGGAATTTGTTGAAGAGACTTGTCGAGTGGTCGACATCATCAAGGAAAGAGTAAGAATAGCTCAGAACCATCAGAAGCAATATGCAGATACTCGACGAAGGGATCTAGAGTTCGCCGTAGGTGATAAAGTATTTCTGAAGGTATCGCCTATGCGAGGATTGAAGAGGTTCGGATAGAAAGGAAAACTAAGTCCAAGATATGTCGGACCATATGAAATTCTAGCGAAGCGTGGAAAAGTGGCTTATCAGTTAGCACTACCACCATCTATGTCAAGTGTGCATGACGTATTTCACATTTCCCTATTGAAGAACTATGTCAAAGACCCAACGCATGTCTTGACAGTAGATTTGCCGGAATTGACTAATGATTTGACATTTGAAGTAACACCAACGAAAATCACCAGTCGAAAGGTTTAACGTCTACGCAACAGAGATATCTACTATGTTAAGGTCATATGGAAAAGTAGAGACATGGAAGAGATTACATGGGAGGAAGAGAATGCTATGCGAAAGCAGTACCCACACTTATTTGATTCAGAAGGTACGTACAATTTTGAGGACGAAATTTTTATAAGTTGGGGGGAGTTGTAAGACCCGTGTCAATCTAACCCGGTCTTACCACCTTGAACCAGGTTTACCCATCATGGTCGAGTCAAATGGACCAAGGGCATGAAGGAGATCGAGATCCCAGGTATCAAATCGACCCAAAAATACTTTATTTTAAGGGAGGGTCGCACACCCAACTAAGCAGGGTCGGACCTCCCAAAATAGAAAGTCAGACCCTCAGTTTTGAAGGGAGGGTCGGACAGCTTAGGACCCTAGGGTTGACGGGATCATCGACCCTCCCATCGACCCTCAGTTTCTGCCGAATATAGAAATTAGGAAATTTCTATATTTTTTCGATTGGGATTCTTTCCAAATCTCAATGGGACTTATTTAGGATGTTCCTAGTCTATTTAAAGGACGTCCCTAAGCCACTTTCACTCCTTTCACAACCCTAATCGAATTGAGAGAAAGAGAGGAGAAGGAAAGAGGAAGAAGAGGGGCAAGGAAGAGAACCTAGCGAAAAGGAGAAGAGTTACAGAGAAAGATTAATCTTCTCAGGTATGGATACTAATTCTATGAGTTTCTACAGACCTTAGGGTAGTAATTAATGAGAATGTGATCTCGGAGGAACCCAAACCATCCACCCATGGTTAGGTTTTCATGGAAAACCATAGGAGGATGCATGAAAACTATTTAGATGGATTATACATGGTTCTAGACCATGGAATGAATGTTGAATGAATGTAGGAAGCAAGCCATAGGACCCCAAACACGAAGAATGGATTTAAAAGTGGGAATTGGACCAGAGTACACCAAGGGTCGCACCGAGGGTCGATGACCATCCGACCCTAGGTGTTTCTGACCATCGACCCTCAGCATTCGGGAAGTCCAGAAAGAGGGGAGGGTCGATAGACCCATCGACCCTAGCATCGACCCTCAGTTAACAGGATAGTTTTTAAATTCTGAATTAATTCTAATTAAATTTTATCGACTTGGTTAGGTCTTCTAGCAATATAATAACAGTATAAAGGTGATTTTAAAGCTTGGAAAAGTATCTTTTAGCAAGCTAAGGTGAGGAACCTTAATCCCAAACTAAATTGGTTAATAATAAACTGTTTTCTATTTCTTGAGTCCTATGCTATGCTTGATATCTATGCGAATATGTTTGTAATGTGCATACAGCATGCCATCCAATATTTCTATTACTTGTTCATATATATTTATTTTATTGTTTATAACATGATGATGATGATGATGATAGGAATAGGCATGTGCTTGTATGTGTGTGGTTGATGTGCTTGATGCGAGCGAGTATCAGGGGAGGTGTGATGAGAACGTCAATAAACGTTAACCTTTGGCGGGTCTCAGCACTTTAGCTCTATCTCTAACTCAAGTCTTGTGCATTGGCATCGTCGTATCACCATTACTTTAGCAGAACTATTATGTCGTAGAGTATCAGGGGAGGTGGTCTCGGTCCTTGTAGTCTCTGACTCTACCGGGGGGCCTTAGCTCTATCTCTATGGACATTCTGAGGGATGCTGGGGTGAGGCCTTGGATACATTGTTTGGCATTAGGATTGGTTAGTTGCGAGCCCAGTTTGCAGCCCTCGCCAACAGGGGCTTACGTGTTGGTATGGCACTATATAGCAATAAACGTAACCTTTGTTATATATTGTTCATGATTGGGTGCATGTGAGTTGACGATAAACGTGATCTTCGGGTAACGTCACACACTCGTGTATAGAGGCGGAGTCAATAAACGCAACCTTTGGCTACCTCAACCTTTCTATAGCATACTGCAAACTTATATACCAGACCAAAGATATAAATTGACTTTTTGCATGCATATGTAATGTTGCATTGTTTTGGCTACTCACTGAGCCGTGTTGTGTGCTCACCCCTCGACGTCGAATATTTTTAGTTGATGATGCAGGTTATACCATTGAAGACTATGTGAATGCGTCTGCGTACGGGAACGTAGCGGCGATGGACGCTGGAGCTGAAGATGATACACACGACTCCTCTTGCGAGTGCAACTCGTGTGTATTTGATTAGATATTTTATAGGTTTCTTTTATTGCATTTAATAAAGACTTGTATTTGATATTTAAATATTTATGTCTCAGTTGGAAACAGAATAATTTGCTATTAAATTATTGATATCATCTTAGTTCTCAGTTCATTTATTTATAAGATTTCCGCTATTGTGTATTTACTCTGATTATGATTGTGGATGCGTGTAAATTTGGATAACGCGGGGATAGCCTATTTGAGATCCTGGTTGAACCGTTGGTTATTTAGCGGTTCATCACACCATTCTGAACAGTGCAGAATTGGGGTGTGACATCCATGATTGGGGAACTTTCTTATTTTTTAGGTCTGTAGATCAGTCAGTTAAAGAATGGATTCTTTTTATCTCAGACTAAATATGTGAAAGAAATATTGAAGAAGTTCTCAATGGAAGACTGTACACCAATGAGCACTCCAATGATGACAAGCTGCAAGCTAAGCAGAGATGATGACTCTCCATCAGTTGACTACACTATATATAGGTCAATGATTGGAAGTCTGCTTTACTTGACTACTACAAGGCCAGACATTCTACAGTATATTTGCATGGTAGCTAGATATCAAGCTGGTCCAAAAGAGACACACATCGTAGCTGTGAAGAGAATTTTTAGATATCTGAAGGGGACTATGGACTATGGTCTTTGGTATGCAAAAAGCAAGGATCTGGAATTATCTTCTTACTCAGATGCAGATTGGGCAGGATGTGTTGATGATAGGAAGAGCACTAGTGGAGGTGCTTTTTATCTTGGCAGAAATTTGGTGGCTTGGCACAGTAAGAAGCAGGCATCAGTGTCATTATCTACGGTAGAGGCAGAATACATTGCAGCTACCTCATGTTGCATACAGGTGTTATGGATGAAGCAGATGTTGAAGGATCTAGGCATTGAGTCGGAAAAACCTATTTCTATGTTTTGTGATAACACTAGTGCCATAGATATATCTAAAAATCTAGTTATGCACTCCAGGACGAAGCACATAGCCATTTGGTATCACTTCTTGAGAGAGAAGGTCCTAGAAGGAGAAGTTTAGTTAGAGTTTATTCCCACAGCAGAGCAGATTACAGATATCTTCACAAAGCCACTTCCGAGAGAATAGTTCGCTTACTTGAGACAGAAGTTGGGAGTGGTTATCCTCCCCAAGCATTGAGGAGCTTGGAGTGAGGGGGAGCAGTGTTTGATTGTTCTATTATTATTTTTTTGTTCCCTATGTAGGACTCAGGGGGAGTCCGTTGGTATTTTTCTATGTTATTATGGTGTTGAGTTAGTATTTATGGAGCACCCATAGGATTGGGAAGATGCGGTGGGCACTCCTATGTGGTATATCCCTTTGTTCTTGTTGTCAAAGGGGGAGAGATATTTCATGCACAGAGTGGGTTGCCAATAATTTCAAAGGGGGAGATTGTTGACCTCAGGATTGTAATTGTTGGCAAAATTGGCTTAATTTGATGAGAGAGACTGACTATGGGCCCCACTAGTAGACCTGGCCACTGAGTGGTAACGAGGTGGATTTGCATACGCTTATGTGAATATAAGAATTAGATATTTCATGCACAGAATGAGTTACCAACAATTCCAAAGGGGGAGATTGTTGGACTTTGTGTTGTCATTATTGGCAAGTTGGCTGATGTGACAATGTTTGTGAGCATTCAATCAAATAAATGAGGAGAGAGAGTGTAAGTGTAGGAGAGAGAGTGTCAATAGAGTGGTACATATGTGGTAACTTCTCTTGTATGTTCTATAGTGTTCTACATGTGTTTCAGATGACTTACAATGAGTTAAATGAGATTTTACATTGATTTTGATGTGAGAGAGTGTCTGTGGACCCCATTGGTGATGTGGCACGGTTTTTGATGATGTGGCCAAGTTTCTAATGATGAGGCAATGTTGCGACATCTTGAAGCATTACATGAAGAAAGAAGATGTAGAGAGAGAATGAGGAGAGAGAAAGAGAAGAGAGAAAATGCTGATGGGTCCCACAGTAGGTTCATAGAAATCCGACAATGGAAAGATGTACAGCATCGGAGTTATCTTTCAAACACAACTTGAATCACTCAATTCCGACGTCGAATGAGAGAGATATCGCAGTTTCCGTCGGATCGCTCGAAAAAGTCATTAATACGTTTGTTCGGGGCATTTTGGGTAAGAAGAAATGTAGAAGATTCCAAATCGGCTGCTAAAATGAAGCCATGATGCTTAGATTCACTTTGAATGGCTCAGATCAAGGTGGGCTCGAGTGTATTGGAGCCGACGCATCGAGATTCCATCGTGCGCCTTCGGATTGGTTGGATGCAGGTTATTACAATGGTCTCTGTTGCATGGAGTACTAGGCTTGATTCCGTGTGGCGCATGCATGGTATTACGGCATATCAGATCCAGATCTAGCGGTTCACCTGATCTCCGATCGCGCCTGACGCGATTTATCCAAATCTAAAGGTCGGAATCAAATCCCGCCTTTTAAAGACTTATCCGACAGCCATATATAAAGATCCTTCTTCGTCCAATGGGAACTCGACAGCACAAAAGGAGGCGGCGATTCAGTGTTGCACAGGTGTACGATAAGCCTCCGAAAGATTCCATTTTGAATTTTCTGATTGGCCAAACTTCAAACCGACATAACTTCTTCATTCGAACTTCAAATCAGTCCGTTCAAGTTGCAGTTTCCATATTTTTTGATGCTCTATTTATTGGGCACTGTTGGGAGTCAAAATAAGGTAGAAAAAAAATTGAAAAGAGCTTTTTGAAGGCAAAAAGAAGGATTTCTAGGATTTTGTGTCCTGTGGGAGTGATCAATCACCAACTACCTCTTCTCTGTGAATCAATGGGGTGTTAAATCCCTATGAGAGATTAGTAGAGCATTTATGTTTACATTCATGGTGATTATGGATTGTGTGGAAGAGATTAGAAGCCTGTGAGTGAGGTGTGCTCTGTGAATCGATCTCTATCATCATTGAAGGCTGTTGGAGAGTTCCTGAGAGCAGTATGAAGCTTCAGAGATATTGTTGGCCATTCAAAAGCATTGTTTGTGAGATTTTCAATTCCCTATATATTTATGCTTTCAATTTATTGTATGCTAACGTAGGTGAAAATTGTTGAATGCCTAGCTAGTGGGGGAAAAATTGTAAGGCATCATTATAAGCCTAAAAAATTGTTATTTACTTCCCGTGGGTGTGGGTTAAGCGTGATGTGTTCAGTAGGTGCTGAACACTGGCTATTAAACCTAAATCTTGGCGTTGGTACGCCCTCTTAGTTTTATGCTGGAAAAATCTAGGGTTAATATCCTTGTCCTGTTTGAGGCTAAAAGTTGAGTGTTGAGTAAATACAGAATCCGTTGGGCATTACTCCGTAGACTAGCCATCACACACTGTGTTGGTAAACCACGTAATATCCTTGTGTTGATTGTTTTATCTTTCTGGTATATTCTAGAGTGCATGGAATGGCTTGCAGGGTTTGTGTGCAAATCTGGTAGACCTAGTCACTGAGTGGTAGCGAGGTCAATTTGCATGCGCTTGTGTGTGTGTGAAAAGTTAGGTCTCCATCAGCTCCGGACAGCAGTAAATAATTAGAAAAACATTTTAGACACTGATTCACCCCCCCCCCCCTCTCAGTGTCATATCAAGTTCATCAGAACCTTGGCATTGAACATCATTGTTAAACCAGTTTCGACTATGTGTAACTGTTTCCTCTCAGACCCCATTTTGTTCATGGGTATGAGGATAGGAAATGCGGTGGAGAACACCTATTTGTTCTAAATAGGATAAAACATTTCGGTATTCTCCACCCCAATCCATTTGCATGGCTTTAATGGATTGCTCAAAATACTTTTCGACTTGCCGTTTAAATTTTTGAAAAATAAAAAAGACCTCAGATTTGTGGACCATAGGAAAATACCAAGTGTATTTACTATAATTATCAATAAAGCTGACGTAATATCTATATCCATTTTTGTAGGGTACAAGGGAGGGCCCCCATACATCTGAATGGATGAGATCAAGTGGTGCAACAGAAAATGAATTAAAAACATGAAAAGGAAACTTATGGGACTTTTATAAAGGACATGAGTTACAAAAAGATACTTTTGTAGCCCCTGCAAGTGGCAGATTATTTGGTGAAATGATTTTGTGAATTATTTTTGGAAAGGGAGCAATAAATGCCTATGGACTGTTTGTAAGACCTGTGTCGAACTAACCGGTCTTACCACCTTATATCAGGTCTACCTATCATGGTCGAGCCAAGTGGACCAAGTGCGTGAAGAAACCACAAGACCAGGTATGAAATATAACTCAAAAATAGTCAAATATGGGTGTGTGGTCGCATGCCTAAACAGGTGTGACTGACCCTACCTGCGATCCTACACCCTAGGGTCGAATGTTTTAAAAACGTGGGGTCACGGATTTTGCGACCCTACCTACGACCCTACGAAAACAGCGAGAAACTTGAAATTAGGAAACCTTCCTAATTCGAAGGAGGTCTTTCCCAAACTCATTGGGGCTTATTATGGAGGGTTTTCCTCTATAAATAGGACGTCCCTTAGCCTCTTTCACTCCTTTAGAACCCTAATTGAAAGTGAGAGAAAGAGAAGAGAAGGAAGAGAAGGAAAGTCTAAGAAGAAGAACAAGGAAGAGGAAAGCTCAGAGAAAACTCTGAATCTCAGCAAGCCTAAGGTATGAACCTATTTCCTATCTTAATTTGAGAGCCTAGAATAGTTCATGAAGACGATAGGATTAGGAGAAACCCAAATCATCCATCCATGGACAAATTCTAAGAGAATCCATGGAGGAAGTCATTGTGGACAATGAAAGGTGAATAAAATTGTGGTTTTGAGCAATGTCGCACATAGGGTCGCAGTATGTCCGACCATACCTGCGACCCTATACCCTAGGGTTACAGAAACTGCTACCCCAGGTGCGACCCTACCTGCGACCCTATACCCTGGGGTCACAGAAACCGCTACCGCAGGTGCTACCCCACCTGCGACCCCTCAGCTTCTGTTAGTCTAAACTTAAGGTAATTAGTTCTAATTAAAATCTATCAACTTAATTAGGTTTTTCAGTGATTTAAAAGTGATTCATAAAGCTTGGACGAGGATCTACGATCAACCAAAGGTGAGGGAACAAGACCTAAACTAATTGGCTAATAATTAACTATTTTTGTTTATTGATTCCAATGCCATGAATGTTTCCATGCTTGTATGCGTGTATTGTGCATTTCACATGTCATCCAGTATTCCTACTATTAATGTCCATGCATATTTAATTTTGTTTATTTATAACCTGATGATGATGATGATGCTAGGAATAGGCATGTGAATGTTTGTGTGTGGTTAGTGTACTTGATGCGAGTGGGGCATCAGGGGGAGGACGTGACACTATGGTTCATCCTGGTCACCAGATTCTAGCTCTATCTCTACTCAAGTCTTGTCCATTGACATCATCGTATCGCCATTACTTTAGCAGAACTATTACGTCGTAGGGCATCAGGGGAGGTGGTCTCGGACCGTGTAGTCTCTGACTCTGCCGTGGGGCCTTAGTTCTATCTCTATGGATGTATTGAGGGATGCAGGGGTTAGGCCTTGGATGCACTGTTTGACATTAGGATTTGTTAATTGTGAGCCTAGTTTGGAAGCCCTCGCCAATAGGGGCTTACGTGTTGGTATGGATAGAGCATCAGGGGAAGTGTGATGCGATGCGGTCCTAAGCACTTTAGCTCTATCCCTATTCCATGTTGGGTGCATGTGGGACGGCAATAGTGTTTGATCCATTGGGCGACTTCACACACTCGTGTATAGAGATGCGGCGGCCACCTATCCTTTCTATTGCACATTGCAAACTTATGAACCAGACCAAAGATATGAATTGAATGCATGCATATGTTTGTTGCATTGTTTTTCTTACTCCTTGAGCTCATGTTGGAGTGCTGACCCTCATGCACGTAATTCTTTTAGTTTCTGATGTTGCGGGTATTACGGCTGAAGATTATGTCAACACGCTAACATATAAACGGGTGGCGGCTATGATGAGCAAGCTGTGGAGGACTATTATGATTCGTTAAGGGAGCGTTTCAACTCGCTTAGTGTTTAATTTTTGTATTTAGATATTTGTAATATGTATTAAATTATGTTTTGGTTACTTTGTGATAAATGGAATATTAATTATTTATCATGACTAGACCTCAGTACATTATCTGTAAAACTTTTGCTATTTACTTTATTATCTCTGATTAATGTGGAATGTGTTTTGGTTTAACATGGTGGGGATAGCCTATTCGAGATCCTGGTTGAACCATTGGTTTATTGATGGTTCATCACACCATTTTGGTTAGTCCAGAATTGGGGTGTGACAACTTAGTATCAGAGCCCTCGGGCCTTGCCCATCAAACTTGAATACATTCAAAATTGTGTCCATGAACTGAGTTAGGATAAATTAAAAGATTTAATACAAACACACTATAAGCACATATGTTGGTTAAGACATAACTTAAATAAGATAATAATGTACATATTAAAGGTGGAACCATATGTATATATAGACAGAAGAAAAAGAGTACCTAAATGTATCCCGATAAATAAATAACATATGGTACGGTCTAAAAGTCTGGCAGTTATCTAAGTATACAAAGGATATAATATAGTACCAAGAAAGGAGCATCTGTAAAGCAGAAAAATTGGAATATCGAGTTGGTACTCACAAGATGTGAAACTCGATGTATGATTGGAAAAGAAGAAAAATGGCTAGTAATGCCTAAATCCCTGCAAAGGTAAAGGGAAAGATCTTGGGCTAAATCCAACAGAAATAGGAGAATAATGGCTATACATTAAGAATAAGAGTAACTACAAGAAGATAAAGCTATACTCCTGGGTGACGTGGAGACTCTAAGTGAGATCCACACAAGCTGATCCATTGCCCGTTGAGCATTAAGAAGAGGTTACAACTTGACCCCACCACTATATGGGTCAAGAACGGGTAAGGAAAACTCATCTGAGTAGATGCTAAATAATGATAATCAGATTGGAGCAAATCAAAGAAGGTGAATAACCAGGCCACTCTAGCCAATCACCTGGACTACCAAGTACCTTGGCCACGGTTGTAATAAACTTGGCCCAATAAAATACAAGAGCAACAACAGATGAGACCGACTATGCAAGTTGCTATCACTATCCAAGTTGCCAATGCTACATCTACACCTCCGGGTCAAACCAAGTATGGTAACAATTGGTAGCAACACTGTACCTCCAGCACCTGTTAGCTATAACACAGTGGCTACCATACAGCAAGACCTAGTAATGCACATCCTAGTGTAGAAGCATGGTGCACAACAAGCAGTGTATCAAGGTGGTTACCCTTATCAGCCACTGATGTATGAGATAGCTGCATCATGACAAAATGATCCGACCAGGGTTAAAGAATATTTTTTGAAGATGAAGCCTCAGACGTTTTCAGCAAAGGATAAAATCTATTGTGGCCATATAACTAGATAGGTTATGTCACACCCCAATTCTGCACCATTCAGAATGGTGTGATGAACCGCTAATAAACCAACAGTTCAACCAGGATCTCTAATAGGCTGTGTCCACTGAAAATAAAACCATACACATCCACAACCATAATCAGAATAAATACATAATAGCGGAAGTCTTAATAATAAATGAACTGAGGAATCTAACTGTGATAATCATAAATAAAGTATCAAATTATGTTGTATCAACTCAGACATAAGTAAATAAAATATCAATTACATTTCCTTAATAATTCAAATGAAAATCTAATCGAAAACGCATGCGTTGCACTTGCATGAGGAGTCATGCGTTTCCACTAAGTCTTCAGCTTCCATCGCAGCGACGTGCCCGTACACAAAAGTATTCATATAGTCTTCTTCCGTGATACCTGCATCATCAACTAAAAATATTCGATGTCGAAAGGGTATCAGGGGAGGTGGTCTCGGACCTTATAGCCTTCGACTCTGTCGGGGGGCCTTAGCTCTATCTCTATGGATGTATTGATGGATGCTGGGGTGAGGCCCTGGATACACTATTTGACATTAGGATTGGTTAGTTGCGAGCCCAATTTGCAAGCCCTCGCCAGCAGGGGCTTACGTGTTGGTATGGGCAATCGGTACAGCAATGCCATTCTCATGGGATGTATATTGTCCATGGTGGATGCATGTGGGACGACAGTGCCGATACTCATTGGGCAGATTCACACACTCGTGTATAGAGGTGAGGCGGCCACCGAACCTTTCTATAGCACATTGCAAACTTATAAACCAGACCACAGATATGAATTGAATGCATGCATATGTTTGTTGCATTGTTTTGTTTGCTCACTGAGCCGTGATGTGTGCTCACCCTTTCGACGTCGAATATTTTTAGTTGATGATGCAGGTACCACGGTGGAAGACTATATGAATACTTGTGTGTACGGGCACGTCGCTGCGATGGAAGTTGAAGACTTAGTGGAAACGCATGACTCCTCATGCGAGTGTAACGCATGCGTTTTCGATTAGATTTTCATTTAAATTATTAAGGAAAGGTAATTGATATTTTATTTACTTATGTCTGAGTTGATACAACATAATTTGATACTTTATTTATGATTATCACAGTTAGATTCCTCAGTTCATTTATTATTAAGACTTCCGCTATTGTGTATTTATTCTGATTATGGTTGTGGATGTAAATAGTTTTATTTTCAACAGACACAGCCTATTAGAGATCCTGGTTGAACCGTTGGTTTATTAGCGGTTCATCACACCGTTCTGAATGGTGCAGAATTGGGGTGTGACAACTTGGTATCAGAGCTCTCAGGCCCTGTCTGTGAAACCAGTATACTTTCACAAAAGTTGGTGAACTGAGATAGGATAAAAATTTAAAAGACGTAATAATAACACACCATAAGCATATGTGTTGTTTGAGACAAAATATAAAGAGAATAATGCATCTATTAAATGAGAAACAAATTTATATACACCCAAAAGAAGAACAAACATATATATACATGACTAAAGCAGAGTACAGTCCACAACCCGGACAGTTACTCTGAAGTACAAAAAGAAAGACAAAAGAGAATACATCATGGAGCTGGAGGTGCTGGAGGAGGAGGTGCTTCGCGATCTCTATCATAGTCCTCAGCATACACCCTAGTCAACCAGGCCACCTGAGTTTGGGTCACCTGGAGACTAGCTGCTAGCTCGGCCATCCGCTGATCCGATGCGCACTGGGCCTCCCTAACCTCACGCAACAGCCCCATCATGTCATCCGAAGGTGCATGTGAAGGACCAGCTGAATAAGAAGGACCAGCTCTTGTAGCATGAGTAGGTGATGGAGGAGGTATGGCATCTACATCCATGTATAAACGATCGGCATCACCCCCATGAACCCCTGCTCCAGCGACTGCTGCTGCTGCCTCAGCGTCAGCCATCTCCACTCGAGTATGTGGAAGCACCAGAGCGTTCCTCTCCTCGTCGCTGACCTGGGCATCCCACATGCCCATCTTGCAAATGGCCTCCCAATCCAAAGGTGATGAAAAAGATTTCTCCTGAATCCTCTCATCCATCATGTCAACACCCAGGCGGGTCAATAGCATAGAGATCATGTGTCCATAAGGCGGGTTGTCAGTATGACTGGGCAACGTAGCGCTGATCATCATCCGCATGATGATGTATGGAAGGCAGACGGGCTGCCTAGTGCAAATACAATACAATAGATACTGGGTCAACTGGGAGATCCTCTCATAGTGGCCACTCTGACGTATCAGGTTGTGCTGGATAATCTTGCAGTATACCCGAGGCTCTGGACGAAGATAGATCGCTTTCATCTCCCAGCGATCCTCTCTGATGATCTAACGGTCAATCTCAGCTCTTATCTCCAATGAAAAGAACTGGGGCTCTCCAGGAGCATAAAACACCAAGGGGCCATCATATGAAATGCCCAACAAGTCGGCTAGCTGCCGATAATCGAATGAAATCTCGACCCCCTTGACATAGCTGGTGATCCGCAGCTCTCTTCCCCTCTCTGTATCGTTGTAATCTCCCACCACCTGGAGATTACAGTAAAACTGTCGCACCAAATCCGGCCAAGTGCAGGCGTCATAGGTGATTACAGGAAGCCAACCCATGTCACTGAAAGCCCTCTCCACATCGAACAATGCCATGCTAGCCAAGTCTACCCGGCGACCTCCCTCTACCTTCTTACAAGAATAGCGGGCATACTGTGTCTCCGCCTCGTTAGAACGGAAGCGGACTGGGTCATGAACCCTGGGTACTTTGGTACGAGCCATAGTATATGCAAAAAACAAAGAGAAACAGATATTGGGTTAGTAAAGATGAAAAACCCAAAAATTCGACAGTATAACGATATAAATTGATCAAAAGCCTCACTTTTCACCCATACACATGGGCAGGAGGACTTATAAAGGTTTAAACAATCCTGCAAGACTCATATAGTTGGAAATTTCATTTAAAGATATCAAATTTGAAGAAATTTTAAGAAATTCAAAAATCTCGACAAATTAGGACAAAAATGGGAAAATTCAAGTTTCTCGATAACCAACCGACGAAACTCAAATATTTTTGAGGGCTTTTGTTCCTTGAGTCACCAACAACAAAAGACCCCAATAAAAATCAAATTTTTACTGTTGGAAAAAGTTTAATTTGAAGAAAACTAGTTAAATGGGCAAAAACCTAGCTACGAAAACCTAAAAACATGAAAATGTAGAGAACATACCTGTAGACGAGGTGTGGACGTCGAAATAGGAAGCAAATGGCACCAAAGAGTCTGAGTTCGCACTGTAGCAACTCAGAGGGACGAGTTGAGTCGAAAAGGAGGAGGAAGAATGAGAAATGGATACAAAATTGGAAATAAAAACCTGACTTTTAGTCCGAGGGTCGGAGAATTCGACCAAGACATCCGACCCCCCCTCCGACCCCCTCATCGACCCTCGGCTCTCAGTAATCTGACAGAGAACCAGGGGTCAAACCCTGAGTCGGACATCCTCCGACCCCCTCATCGACCCCCGGCTCTCGGGAAGAATCAATGATTCTTCAGGGTCGCATACTGAGGGTCAGACATCCATCGACCCTACAGTGAAAATACAGCATTTTCGACAGAATGATCTGAAAATTTTGAAATTTGCATTTGTTAGTGGTTTTAAAATATGAGAATGAAGTATATAATGATTGCCTCACATATTCTATGATTTTCAGGCATTCCCACTATCAGAACAGATAATGGCTGGACGCAGAGTGACCAGATAAAGCTGTAACTCTATCCCACCACCACTACCTGTGGGGGAAGACAGCCAGACACACCCAGAAATACAGGGGAATATGAATACGGCACCGTCCATAATTAATTGGCAGACAAATCCTACAAATCTACCAGCTCCACCTACAGACCTAGCTATAGTCGTAATGAACTTGGCCCAACAACTGCAACAAATACAACAGGTACAAGCTACTATGCAAGCTGCCATAGGGATGACCTTTCCGGCAGCATAGACACCACCAATGCCAGCAGGACAGGCAAGCATGGTACCAGGGTGAAGCAACACAGTACCCCACGCACCTCAGACTCCCATCATGCAGGCTCAAGTGCAGAATCCTGAGGTAGCTCAAGGTGGATATCAATACCAACCACCTATGTATGGCGTATGTCCTGCAACAACTAGACTACTCCAGACTGGTGGAGCATTTTCTGAAAATGAAGCCCAAAGAATTTAATGGTAAGCCAGCAAATCTTTTATGGCCGGCTAACTGGGTTGACAAAATGGAAAGAAATTTTATTATGATGACAGTAAATGAAGAAGAGAAAGTATTGTGTACCACCTTTATGTTGAAAGGAGATGCACACCATTGGTGGAGGTCTACAAGGACATTTATTAACAAAGCATGCCCAACTGACTTGGGATATTTATAAGGAGGCATTCTTTGAGAAGTACTTTCCTAGAAGTTTCAGAGATTCTATGGAAAGAGAGTTCCTGAGTTTATATCAGGGACAGATGACTGTCGATGCATACCAACAGCATTATGAGGAGCTATTTTTCTTCGCACCAGTCAGTATGTAGGTAGAAGACACCAAGACCCGAAGGTTCGTCATGGGACTTAGGGGAAGCATCGGCGAGCATGTTCTGGGACTTGAAAAGAAAATCTATAATGAAGCGGCACAAATTGCTCGAGTAATAGAGTTGAGCCAGAAAGAGAGCTACTTTGCTCAAAATAGGGGAATCAAAAGGCCTAATGGAAATTCTTACAACGGAGGGAACACCAAGATATTCAAACCCTTCCGTACTCAAGGCTTTAATGTTGCAGCCAAGACTACCCCCGCAGCTCCACAGCAACAAAAGCAAGTTAGTGAAGGAGTAAGATGTTTTAACTGCAATCAAGTAGGACATATGGCAAGGGAGTGTCCTAAGCCCAAGAAGCAACTACAACAAGGCAGAGTTTACGTGGTTACATCTGAGGATGCTGCCGCATCGCCTGATGTGGTCACAGATATCGTACCTATTAATGGCATTCCCGCCAGAGTACTCTTGGATTCAGGAGCTACTCATTCTTTTATATCTGTGTCATTTGGAAAGAAATTAAATCTACCCCTCAAATCCTTAGACTAAAAACTGCTTGTACGGTCGCCTATGGGATTAGAAGTGGAATTAGAAAAAAGTTATGGACCATGTCCAGTTCTTATTGATGAAAAGACTTTGGATGCAACCTTGATCCAACTTGAGATGGCAGACTTTGACGTCATCTTGGGAATGGACTGGTTAGCTCGGCATTCTGCAAATCTATTGTGTGCCAAAAAGAAGCTGACATTTAAAGACAAAGAATGAGCAGAGTTCAGTTTTTTGGGAACCAAACTTCCCGTAAATGAAAGCTCATACTCTCTGCATTAAAGACTAGGAAGTGCCTGGAGAAAGGAGCAGTTGGGTATCTAGTATCTGTGGTCGATCTTACCGAAGAAGCACCACGAATGGAGGATATTGATGTCGTGCGTGACTATCCATATGTATTTCCTGAAGAACTACCAGGATTACCAACCGACCGCGCTACAGAGTTTATTATAGATCTGATACTCGGAGCCGCACTAATATCTAAAGCACCTTATAGAATGGCTCCTACTGAATTGAAGGAATTAAAAGTACAACTACAAGAACTGCTGGACAAGGGTTACATCCGACCTAGTATATCACCATGGGGAGCGCCAGTATTATTCGTGAAGAAGAAGGATGGAAGCGTTCGACTGTGTATAGACTACCGAGAACTAAATAAATTGACAATCAAGAATCGGTATCCATTGCCTCGGATCGATGACTTATTCGATCAGTTGCAAGGTGCCAAAGTGTTCTCCAAGATCGATCTTCGGTCAGGCTACCATCAGTTGAAGATTAAGGATGGTGACATCCCCAAGACAGCATTCAGGACTACATATGGACATTATGAATTTTTGGTCATGTCTTTCGGATTGACGAACGCACCAGCAACCTTTATGGAACTTATGAATCGGGTATTCCACGATATGTTGGATACGTCGGTTATTGTATTCATCGATGATATATTGGTCTACTCCAAAGACGAGGAAACTCATATTAAGAATCTAAACGCCGCTCTGCAGCGATTACGGAAGGAGAAGCTCTACGCCAAATTTACAAAGTGCGAGTTTTGGCTAAAGGAAGTCACTTTTCTAGGCCATGTTGTATCCGCTGAAGGAATTAAAGTGGACCCTAGCAAGATCGAAGCTATTGTAAAGTGGGAAGCACCGAAGAGCGTTGTAGAAATTAGAAGTTTCTTAGGTCTAGCAAGGTATTATCGACGATTTGTGGAAGACTATTCCCGAATTGCCGTACCTCTTACCAGTTTGACTAAGAAGGGCGAAAAGTTTGTGTGGACTGATAAATGCGAGAAGAGTTTCCAAACATTGAAGGCTAGATTGATATCAGCTCCAATCTTGACCATTCTGATTCCAGGACAACCATTTATTTTGTACACTGATGCATTAGGATTGGGATTAGGATGTGTACTTATGCAATGAGAACAAGTAATTGCTTATGCCTTAAGACAATTGAAGACACATGAGAAGAACTATCCCACTCATGATTTGGAATTAACGGCAGTAGTACATGCTGTCAAAATATGGAGACATTACTTGTACGGAGAGAAATTTCAGATTAAATCAGATCATAAGAGTCTTACTTATCTCTTTAATCAGAATGAGTTGAATATGAGATAAAGAAGATGGATGGAACTATTGAAAGACTATGATTGTGATATCCAGTATCATCCGGGAAAGGTTAATGTGGTTGCGGACGCACTGAGTAGAAAGGCAATGATGAAATCTCAAGGAGAGGTTAGCACCAATGCTGCACTGTGTACTACTGAAAAAGTATTCAATTATGGTAATGAACAGTTTGTGATAGATGCATCGGGTGAATCAACCAACCAAGGGTTTATCCATCGGTTTGCAAATATGTTCGCCACATTGAAGATTGTACCCGATATACTTGATGAAGTGAAAACAGCGATTAAATCAGACCCTTATCTAAGAACGGTACAAGAAGACATCGAAAAAGGTAGGACTACTCCTGAGTTCTCCTTAGATGACGAAAGGGTACTGAAGTACAAAGGAAGAATATGTGTACCCGAAACAGAAAGTTTGGACATTAGACACCGACTAATGAACGAAGCCCATACCACCACCTATTCGATACACCCTGGAAGTACAAAAATGTATCATGACCTAAAGAAATTATATTGGTGGAGGGGAATGAAAGTAGATATAGCCAATTTCGTGTCTCAATGCCTAAATTGTCAGAAGGTGAAAGCTGAACGACAAAGACCAGCAGGACTATTACAGCCGTTACCGGAACCAGCATGGAAATGGGACTGCATCACTATGGACTTCGTCACAGGGTTACCATTGACTCCCCGAGTAGTTGACGCAGTTTGGGTGATTACAGACAGACTGACTAAAATGGCTCGATTTATAGCTATACGACATCAGTATACACTAGAGAGGTTAGCTAAATTGAATGTGGACAACATTGTCAGATTACACGGTATACCTGAAAGCATTGTGTCCGACAGAGATCCACAATTTACTTCAATGTTTTGGGAAGGATTGCAGAAGGCTATGGGTACAACAATGAAGTTCAGTACTGCATTTCGATCCTCAGACAGACGGACAATCAGAGCGCACCATTTAGATCCTAAAAGACATGCTCCGAGCTTGTGTAATTGATTTCAAAGGATCATGGGATGAAAAGTTACCCCTGATTGAGTTCGCTTACAACAATAGCTATCAAGCTACTATACAGATGTCACCCTATGAAGCTCTGTATGGCAGGAAGTGTCGAACTCCTTGTTTTGGAATGAAGTTGGAGAACGTAGTATTGTTGGACCAGAATTTATTGAACAGACTTGTCGAGTAGTCGACATTATCAAGGAAAGAGTAAGAACGGCTCAGAACCTTCAGAAGCAATATGCAGACACTAGACGTCGAGACCTTGAATTCGCCATAGGTGATAAGGTATTCCTCAAAGTGTCAACTATGCGAGGTTTGAAACGGTTCGAACAGAAAGGGAAATTAAGTGCGAGATATGTCAGACCATATGAGATTCTAGCTAAGCGTGCAAAAGTGGCTTACCAGTTAGCCCTACCACCATCTATGTCAAGTGTGCATGACGTATTTCATATCTCCTTATTGAAGAAGTATGTCAGAGACCCAACGCACGTATTGACAGTAGATCTACCTAATTTGAGTGAGGATTTGACGTTTGAAGTAGCACCAACTGAAATCACCAGCCGAAAGGTGCAACGACTACGCAACCGTGACATTTATTATGTTAAGGTCACTTGGAGAAGCAGGGATATAGAAGAAATCACATGGAAAGAAGAGAATGCTATGCGAAAGCAATACCCTCATCTATTCGACTCGGAAGGTATGTACAATTTCAAGGACAAAATTTTTATAAGTAGGGGGGAGTTGTAAGACCCGTATCGAACTAACCGGTCTTATCACCTTGTACCAGGTCTACCCATCATGGTCGAGCCAAATGGACCAAGTGCGTGAAGGAAATGGCGAAACCAGGTACCAAACTGACCCAAAAATAGTGAATTGGAGGGCAGGGTCGCATACCTAGGTAGGCAGGGTCGACCCCCCCCCCCTCACATAGAAATCAGATCCCTGATTTTTCACTGGGGGTCGGACAACTTAGGAACTGAGGGTCGACGGGATCTCCAACCCCCTCATCGACCCCCTGTTTGCCGACAGAAACCGCAAATAGAAAACTTTTCAAATTTCAATCGAATTCCTTCCTAATCTCAATGGGACTTATTTTTGGAGATTCTACTCTATAAATAGGACGTCCGTAAGCCTCTTTTACTCCTTTTGAAACCCTAATTGAGAGTAAGAGAAAGAGAAGAGAAGAAGAAGAGAATGAAGTTGGAGAAGAAGACCTAATTGAAGAATTCAAAGAAATATCTGAATCCCAGCAATAACTAAGGTATGGGCAAGCTTTCGATTGATAATCTAAGACCTTAGAATAGTTCATGGAAGAGAGTATGGTCTAGGAGAAACCCAAATCATACACCCATGGGAAGATTTCGATGAAATCCATGGAGAAATCATGGTAGACAAGGTAAGGAAGAAACCTAGTGTTCTAAGCCATAGAACAAGCCTAGAATGGATTGTGGAAGTAAGCCATAGGACCCAAACGTGAAAGAATGGATTGTAGAATGAAAATCTCGACTCAACCCATGGGGGATCGCACGTGGGGTCGATTGGGAATCGACCCTACCAGACCACAGGATCGACCCCCAGTATTCGAGAAGTCCAGAATAGGGGTGGTCGCACCCAGGGTCGATGGAACATCTGACCCTGGCATCGACCCTACCTTGGGGGTCGATGTAGGCTGCTACCCTACCTGTGACCCACCCTGCGACCCGTGCTTAAAAACAAGCCTAATGATGCCGGAATGACTTCTAACCAAAATTTATCGACTTGTTAGGTTTTTCTATTGATATAGAAGTGGTTTTAAAGCTTGAAAGAGGATCAACACTTAAGCAAAGGTGAGGGAACAAAACCTAAACTAATTGGCTAATAATAAACTGTTTTTATTTCTTGAGTCCAATGCCATTACTGATTCTATGCGTGTATGCTTGTATGTGCATTCAGTATGTCATCCAATATTTCTTCTATTACTGTTCATGCATATTTAATTCTATTTATTTATAACATGATGATGATGATGATGCTAGGAATAGGCATGTGAATGTATGTGTGTGGTTAGTGTACATGGTGTGGGTAGGGGATGGTATAAATCGGTACAGCCATGCCATTTTCATGGGGTGTATATTGTGCCATGGTTCTACTCAAGTCATGTCCACTGACATCGTCTTATCGCCATTACCTTAGCAAAACTATTACGTCGTAGGGTATCAGGGGAGGTGGTCTCGGACCTTGTAGTCTTCGACTCTGTCGGGGGGCCTTAGCTCTATCTCTATGGATGTATTGAGGGATGCTGGGGTGAGGCCTTGGATACACTGTTTGACATTAGGATTGGTTAATTGCGAGCCCAGTTTGCAAGCCCTCGCCAGCAGGGGCTTACGTGTTGGTATGGGCAACCGGTACAGCCATGCCGTTTTCATGGGATGTATATTGTCCATGGTGGCTGCATGTGGGACGACAGTGTCGATACTCATTGGGCGGATTCACACACTCGTGTATAGAGGTGAGGCGGCCACCGAACCTTTCTATAGCACATTGCAAACTTATAAACCAGACCACATATATGAATTGAATGCATGCATATGTTTGTTGCATTATTTTGTTTGCTCACTGAGCCGTGATGTGTGCTCATCCTTTCGACGTCGAATATTTTTAGTTGATGATGCAGGTACCACGGTGGAAGACTATATGAATACTTCTGTGTACGGGCACATCGCTGCGATGGAAGCTAAAGACCTAGTGGAAATGAATGATTATAGATGATGCACATACCTGATTTTAAATTCTCGTGTCTTGACAGGATACCTTATCGATTCAACCTGTCAATTGGAGTTATAGATATTGTTTCTTTAGTATTAGTCCTGATTATACCAATCTGAACCACTCTCATGATCGACACCATGAACAGAGATATGAACTGAATGAACAGTTAAATGTTTAATCATGTTGAGCGTACATCTTTCGATTTATACCTGATTTATTGATGTACCAAAACTCTCCAGATTTATTCCTGTAGTGCCTTGACCAATTGGCATTATATACTCGATAGAACCTATAACCTTGAGGTTAAGAGTTATGGAACCTCTATTTTTCATGTATTTGGACCACCGTGCAACTTAATGACCTTTTGATGCCGGTTGGATTACCATAGATTTACTCCTGATCCTTTAAACTTAAGTTCATTAAATAAAGCAAGTGTTCGTCATTACCCTGAATTCGAAAAAAGAAAATGAATTGCTTTTGGATAAACATTCTAATTCTTACATTTCTCGACATCCATTAAAAAGATGTTTAGTGATAATGAAATTATTGGAAGGAAGATGACTAAATTCATATTAGATTCTATAGCCAATGAACCTCATATGAAGAAATGGAGGATCTGTTTCGAGATTGTTGAATAGATGGATATGGTCATGTCTATAAAAGAGTGCATGAGCAAGAAAGTAAGTAACAATCACAAGATATTTTTCGAGGTATATGAAAGAGAGATCAGGGTAGAACCACAATGATAAAGAAGGTGTAAGCTAATGAGCTTTTTGGGATATATGAGATTTTAAGCAACAGTCTTTGAAAAACTAAGAGATTAAGGAGCTAGATGTGCTTTTAAGACCTTTATACCAGATTTTGCTAGTTCAAGCCCTTTTGGACTAGATATTGCATTAGATGAGTGTTATGAGTAATGTTCAAATCATATGGATGGACAGAATTGGATGTACCCTAAATCGACTTGAGATGGCAGACTTTGACATCATCTTGGGAATAGACTGGTTGTTTCAATACTCTACAAAGTTGTTATGTGTATAGAAGAGATTATCATTCAAGAATAAGGACGGCATATAATTTAGTTTTATTGGAAGCATGTTGCCTAAGAAGTGAAAGCTGATCCTCTCTATACTAAAGGCGAAGAGATGCTTTGAAGAGAAAAAAAAAGTTGGATATATGGTATCTGTGGTATACGCTACCAAAGTAGCACCACAGATAGAAGATATTGATGTGATGCATAAATTTTCTGATGTGTTTCCAGGAGACTTACTTGGGTTACCACCGGATCATGTGACCGAGTTCATCATCGACTGGTTACCAAGGACGATACTTGTGTCAAAGGCACCTATAGAGTAGCTCCTATGGAGTTGAAGAAATTGAGACTCAGCTACAAGAGTTATTAGACTAAGGTCCTCATAGGCTAAGTATTGCATCACGGGGAGCGCCAATGCAATTGTGAAGAAGAATGACGATAGTATCAGATTATGTATAGACTACCGGGAACTAAACAAGCTCACGATCAAGAATCGATATCTACTACCTTAGATCGATGACTTGTTTAAACAGTTGCAAGGAGCAAAGGTATTTTCTAAGATTGATTTTCGATCAAGATATCATCAGCTAAAGAATTTGGACAGCGATATCTCGAAGATAGTTTTTAAAACCAGGATTGGCCAATCATGAGTTCCCGATTATGACATTTGGATTAACCAATGCCCTTACATCTTTTATGAAGCTGATGAACTAGGTGTTTCATGACATGTTGGATACGTCGGTCATAGTTTTCATAGATGATATTTTAGTTTATTCCAAGAATGAAGCAACTCATACAATGGATCTTAGAACAGCTTCACAACAGCTGAGAAAGGAAAAGTTTTATGCCAAGTCCAAGAAATATGAGACTTGAATAAACAAAGTGATCTTCTTAGATCACGTAGCATCATAAAAAGGGATTAAAGTAGACCCTATTAAGATAGAAGTAACCATATGGTGAGAAACACCTAAAGAATATTACGAAGATCAGAAGTTTCTTGGGTTTAGCTGGTTATTACAGACGATTCATGGAGGACCACTCTAAGATCGCAAAACCTCATACCAAGCTAACCAAGAAGGGAGATGAGTTTAATTGGACTGATAAATGTGAAGAATATTTCCAAACTCTAAAAGCAAGGTTGATATCAGCTTCCATCTTGATCATTCTGGTACTAGGGAAACCTTTTACCCTATACATCGAAGCTTTCGGATTGGATCTAGGATGCTGGTTGATGCAAGGTAAACAAGCGATTGCATATGCTTCAAGAAAACTGAAGGAGCATGAAAAGAATCACCCAACTCATGATTGGAGTTAACAACTGTGACTCATGCAATCAAGACTTGGAGACATTACCTATATAGAGAAGAATTTCATATTAAATCGGATTACAAGAGTCATACTTATCTCTTCACCCAGAAAGAGTTGAACAGGAAGCTAAGGAGATGGTTGAAACTCCTGAAGGATTAATACCGTGATATTCAATGTCACCAGTGCAAGGCTAATATGATAACTGAGGTTTTGAGCAACAAGGAATAATGAAGCCAAAAGGAGGACCTAGTACAATAGCGGCCTTACGTTTCGCAGCAACAGATTCAGATTTGAAAGAAGAGTAACATATAATAGAAACTCACGATGATCCAATGGAGCGAGAACTTATGGATGAACTTATGGAGCAATAGTTCTTCGGCTGCGCTTGTGGCATTAAAGATCATCTCTGAATTGATAGATGAAGTAAAAATAGCAATTTTATTAGATCCGTATATAAGAACGGTGCAAGAAGATTTAGAGAAAGAAAAACCTAACCCTGACTTACTTTGGATGCGGAGACAGTACTTAGATACAGAGGTAGATTCTGAATACTTGAAGATAAAGACTCGGATATCATGAAGAGGATATGATAAGAGCCCATTGTACTCAATATTCAGGACATCCTGGAGTACCAATATGTATCATGACCTGAAGAGATTGTACTGGTAAAGAGGAATGATAACAAATGTGGCTTAGTACGTGTTCCAGTGTCTGAATTATCAGCAAGTAAAGGCTGAAAGATAAAGACCAACTTGGCTTACAACAACAACTATCGGAGTCAGTCTGGAAGTGAAACAGCATTACAATGAACTATGTCATCGATTTGCCACTGACTCCCAGATCGATTGACGTAGTTTGGGTGATTGTTGATCGTCTTATAAAGATAGCTCATTCCATTGCTATACGACCTCGGTATGCTTTAGAGCAGCTAACTAAGCTATATGTGGATAATATTACTAGATTGAATGGTATGCCTGAGAGCACAGTATCGGTCAGAGGCTCATGCTTTATCTCGATGTTTTAGAAGAATCTACAGAAAACAATGGAGACAAAGTTGAAGTTTAGTACCGCAGTTTACCTTAAACCGATGGACAATCGGAGCGGATTATACAGAACCTAAGAGATATGCCCCGAGCTTGTAAAATTGATTTCGAGGAGCTTGAGTTGAGAAGTTACCATGAATTGAAGTTACTACCAAGCTACGATGTAAATGTCATCTATAAAGCATGGTACGGTAGAAATGTCAAATTCCTTTGTTTTGGAATGAAGTTGGTGAATGAAGAATTTTAAGACCTGAGTCTATTGAAGAAACATGTCGAGTGGCAGACAAGATCAAAGAAAAAGGGCCAAGACAACTCAGGATTGTCAGGAGAGACACCAAGACCTCGAGTTCGCCATAAGTGACAAAGTGTTCTTGAAGATATCACTTATGCGTAATTTGAAGCAGTTCGGCAAGAAGGTAAAGTAGTATCCTATATATGTTTTGGATCTCATAAAAATTTTAGAGAGACGTAGAAAAGTTACATATCAACTAGCATTACCTCTGTCCATGTCTAGTACGCATGACGTATTTCGCGTGTCTCTATTGAAGAAGTACATTGGAGATCCATATCAAAGGTATTGACCATTGATCCACTGGAGTAGATAGAAGATTTAACTATTGAAGTGGTACTAGCCTAGTTTACTGGTTGAAAGGTACAATATCTCCAAAGCTGGGATAATTATTATATAAAAGTAACCTGGCGACGTGGAGAAGATTACATGAGAAAAGGAAGATGCAATGCGGAAACAGTATTCCCAGCTATTGACTCTGAAGTAAAATCAAATTTTGAGGATAAAATTTATTTTAAGGATGGGGGAGTTGTAAGATCTGTACGTTCAAATTTTAAGGACGAAATTTCTTTTAAGGGTGGTGGAGTTGTAAGACCTGTGTCGAACTAACTGGTCTTACCACCTTGTATCAGGTCTACCTATCATGGTCGAGCCAAGTGGACCAAGTGCGTGAAGAAACCACAAGACCAGTTATGAAATATAACTCAAAAACAGTCAAATATGGGTGTGTGGTCGCATACCTAAATAGGTGTGACTGACCCCACCTCAAAAGAGTCCAACCCATGACTTTTTGGTCGTGGGGTCGCATATTTTAAAAATGTAGGGTCACGGATTTTGTGACCCTACCTAAGACCCTACACCCTATGGTCGCATGTTTTAAAAACGTAGGGTCATGGATTTTGCGACCCTACCTGCGACCCTACGAAAACAGCCAGAAATCAAAAATTAGGAAACCATCCTAATTCGAAGGGGGTCTTTCCTAAACTCATTGGGGCTTATCATGGAGGGTTTTCCTCTATAAATAGGACGTCCCTTAGCCTCTTTCACTCCTTTAGAACCTTAATTGAAAGTGAGAAAAAGAGAAGAGAAGGAAGAGAAGGAAAGTCTAAAAAGAAGATCAAGGAAGAGGAAAGCTCAGAGAAAACTCTGAATCTCAGCAAGCCTAAGGTAGGAACCTATTTCCTATGTTAATTGAGAGCCTAAAATAGTTCATGAAGAAGATAGGATTAGGAGAAACCCAAATCATCCATCTATGGACAAATTCCAAGAGAATCCATGGAGGAAGTCATTGTAGACAATGGAAGGTGAATAAAATTATGGTTTTGAGCAATAAAACAATCATAGGAAGGACTATGAACATAAGCCAAAGGATTCAAATATGAAGGAATGAACTTAAGAGTGAAAGGTTGACCCTGACACGTGTGGTCACACGTAGGGTCGCATGATATTCGACCCTACGAGACCCACATGTTCGACCACATGCCCTCGGGAAGTTCCAAGGAGGGTGTGGTCGCACGTAGGGTCACAGTATGTCCGACCCTACCTGCGGCCCTACACCCTAGGGTGGCAGAAACTGCTACCCCAAGTGTGACCCTACCTACGACCCTACACCCTAGGGTCACAGAAACTGCTACCCCAGGTGCTACCCCACCTGCGACCCCTCAGCTTCTGTTAGTCTAAACTTAAGGTAATTAATTCTAATTAAAATCTATCAACTTGATTAGGTTTTCCAGTGATTTAAAAGTGATTCATAAAGCTTGGACGAGGATCTACGATCAACCAAAGGTGAGGGAACAAGACCTAAACTAATTGACTAATAATAAACTGTTTTTGTTTATTGAGTCCAATGCCATGAATGTTTCTATGCTTGTATGCGTGTATTGTGCATTTCACATGTCATCTAATATTCCTGCTATTAATGTTTATGCATATTTAATTTTGTTTATTTATAACCTGATGATGATGATGATGCTAGGAATAGGCATGTGAATGTTTGTGTGTGGTTAGTGTACTTGATGCGAGTGGGGCATCAGGGGGAGGACGTGACACTGTGGTTCATCCTGGTCACCAGACTTTAGCACTATCTCTACTCAAGTCTTGTCCACTGACATCGTCGTATCGTCATTACTTTAGCAAAACTATTACGGCGTAGGGCATCAGGGGAGGTGGTCTTGGACCGTGTAGTCTCTGATTCTGCTGGGGGGCTTAGCTCTATCTCTATGGACGTATTGAGGGATTCTAGGGTGAGGCCTTGGATACACTGTTTGACATTAGGATTGGTTAGTTGCGAGCCCAGTTTGCAAGCCCACGCCAATAGGGGCTTACGTGTTGGTATGGGTAGGGCATCAGGGGAAGTGTGATGCGATGCGGTCCTAAGCACTTTAGCTCTATCCCTATTCCATGGTGGGTGCATGTGAGACGGCAATGGTGTTTGATCCATTGGGCGACTTCACACACTCATGTATAGAGATGCGGCGGCTACCTATCCTTTCTATTACACATTGCAAACTTATAAACTAGACCAAAGATATGAATTGAATGCATGCATATGTTTATTGCATTGTTTTTTTTACTCACTAAGCTCAAGTTGGAGAGCTGACCCTTACGCGTGTAATTCTTTTAGTTTCTGATGTTGTAGGTATTACGGCTGAAGATTATGTCAACTTGCCAACATATAAATGGGTGGCGGCTATGATGAGCAAGCTGTAGAGGACTATTATGATTCGTTAAGCGAGTGTTTCAACTGTGGATACGCTTAGTGTTTAATTTTCGTATTTGGATATTTGTAATATGTATTAAATTATGTTTTGGTTACTTTGTGATAAATGTAATATTAATTATTTATCATGGCTAGACCTCAGTTCATTATCTGTAAGACTTCCGCTATTTATTTTATTATCTCTGATTAATGTGGAATGTGTTTTGGTTTAACATGGTGGGGATAGCCTATTCGAGATCCTGGTTGAACCATTGGTTTATTGACGGTTCATCACACCATTTTGGTTAGTCCATAATTGGGGTATGACACTGTTGATGGTGGGAAGTGACGAAGAGTTGATATCGAGGGATAGAGACCACGATCAAGTGTGCCTTAGACGAGGACCTTCCTCGAGGATCGATCCTTAACTTAACAAAAAGAAAGGTGAAACTCAAATAGAACATCATTGTCAGAGGTAAATTTTGATACACTTAATAAACTTTTTGTAATGGAAGGAACATGAAGGACTTTATTGAGATGTAAAACATGACAAGTAGAAGGTAATTGAGAGGATCCAGTATGAGAGATATGCAATCCTTGTCCATTACCCACTTAAACTTGTTCAGATCCTTAATATTCTGATCGAACGATAGATTGTTCAGATCGGAAGTGATATGATCCGTCGCTCCAGTATCAGGATACCATGCATCTTGATGAGGAGCAGAATAAGTAGCAACCATAGCAGTAGGTTTGGATGGAGCTTGTGTGTAGGTTTGATCAAACTGATGATAGCAAGTTAGAGCAGTATGCCCATAACAACCACACACTTGACATTGTGATTTATTGCCATTGGATGACGAATGGGAATTTGAATAGGAATTTTGGCGACCTCTACCACATCCATGTCCTCATGGATTGTTGTGTGTGGCATCCATATGATGAAAATAAGACCCACGACCTTGGCGGCCCCATGTGGAAAATGAGGAATCAGCCATGAATCAGCCATAAATCAGCCATATTTGCTTTCGGCATGGCAATGATTGACATTGCTGCTATAAGTGCATTTCATAACTTATGAGCCTTCCATGAAGATCATTAAGAGAAACAAAATCTGACCTAGTGGAAATGACTGTTACAAAAGAATTCCATTATGGTCCAAGACCAGCGAAAATGTGTAGAATTAAATCAGCTTTAGCAATTGGATGTGAGACAGCTGTAATATTGTCTAAGTACGATTTCATTTTTTGAAGGTACGCTGTGACAGGGAGATCTTTCTTTTTCTCAGTTTGTAACTGTAGTTTTAGCTGCATGATCCGAGACCATGATTGAGAAGCAAATAAACGTTCTAGACTGGACCAAATCAATTGCAAAGTGGTGCAATCGATGACTTGACCAAGAACAAATTCGGTGAGTGAAGAAAGGAGCCAGCCTAGGAGTAGTTGGTCCTGACTAATCCAAGCAATGTAGGCAAAATTTTTAACCGTCGTTGTAGCAACAATGGTGTTATTTGGTGCATCAGAAGAAGTGGTGGACAATGATAGAAATTTGGAAGGACAAGGTTTTGAGCCATCTAGGTATCGAAAAAGTTGATGACCACATATTAAGGGAAGCACCTGAGACTTCCATAGCAAGTAATTATTTTGATCTAACTTTATCGAAATTGAGTTATGGAATTTTAATAAAAGAAGAGAGGAATTACCATCTTCAGTGGTTGAGTTGTTGGAGATTGTGTGGAGTTGCTCTGATACCATATAAGATCTTCAAAGATTGGATTCTATAAGATCTTCAAAGATTAAACTATCTTCCGCATGTTTGTGTGGAAAGAGTTTTGTATATATACAATTTTCCAAGAGTGAAATCTAGGATGTACAATTGAAGTTTAAAATTCAAAAAGATTTTCTACCTATTTACAGCTCTTTTCAAAAGATCCATAGTCACATGGAATGTTTCATGCGTTTCAAAACTGATGGTAATATCAGTTACAATGGGAGATCCTCATATTCAAATTATTTTGAATATTTGTTGAGTTGTCAAGCTTATCCTTAACATCTTTGATGATTTACATGAGAGGAGTTCTCTATTTATAAGTTACAACCAAATATTGTAGAGAATCTACAATAACACAAATATGAAAGATTTGCAGATCACATGTAATATGAGGGAGATTTCATGGGATCTGTATTTGATTTGGATTTGATTGTAGAAGATGATGTGGGATTGTAAATATTGAGTTGAGATCTAGTACAACTCAATATTCCTCATAATCACGTAACGACCATCATGGTTACTAGGACTATAAAAATAATATTTTTAATTTTTAATAAAACAATAACTCAGCTCCATATCATGGGATGGGAACAATTACAAAAGGTGGCTTTCTAGATAAGGCTGATATTGACTAATCTGCATCGATTTTCAAAGCGACGGATAATATAGTATCAGATTTGATGAATTTAGAACCTGCTCCAAAGATAGAAATAATCAGGAAAAAGATTTTCTCCTCTTGCCCATTCAGCCAGTCCTCCCATCGGATGGGCTAGATGTGTCGTTTGATGGATGGCTAGCGCTGTTGTATGACAGGAAAGGATCTAAGTACAAATAACGGGCGGAAAGAATGATCAGATTTGAAAACCATTTCTTCGGACGTTGAGAAATAAATTCAATTTAAATGTTTTTTTTTCTCTCTCTCTCTCTCTCTCTCTCTCATGGATGCTCTGAAGATATACTTAGATATACTTTAGCCCTTTCGTCCCATTTTGTTCCTCTAGTTTCTTTCTATACTAGAAGCTCAGCAAGCTCTCGCTCGTGTTTTGACACTTTGAGATGCTCTGTTCCCAGTTCCCATTGCTTCAGCATTAGGTATCTCTTCTCTCTTTTCTCTCTCTCATTATTATTCATTTATTATTTATTTTCTCTTCCTTAAATGCTTTCTCTCTCCTCTCAATTTCTTATCTTCTCTTTCTTTCTTTAATTATTTATTATTTATTTGTGAACATCCACCTCATTATCTAGTTCTTATTTATCATTTCTTATTTTATGAAAGTATACTGCCCTTTTTTTCGCCGTACCGTCTCTTTTTGTTTTTTTGTCATTCTCAAAATCTTTGATCCTTTTTTTACCGTAACTTTTTTTTGCCTTTTAAAACCCATACTGTTCCGTTTCGTTTTTTTGTCATTCTCATTTTAACCATGGATGGGAACAATTCCAAAAAGTGACTTTCCAGATAAGGCCGATATTGACTAATCCACATCGATTTTCAAGGGGACAAATAACATGGCATCAGATCTGATGGATTTAGAACCTTGCTCCAAAGATAAAAATAATCAAGAAAAAAGATTTTCTCCTCTTGCCCTTGCCCTGCCCATCAGTCATCCCATCGGATGGGCTGGATGTGCCATCTGATGGATGACTAGCGTTGCTGTACGACAGGAGAGGATCTAAGTCCAAAAAACCAAAAGAAAGAATGATCAGATTTGACAACCACAACCGTTTCTTCGAACGTTGAGAAATAAATTCAATTTAAATCTTTCCTTCAACAGAGAACAAACAGTCCGTATAATCAAACAACCAAGCTCAAGCTGCCTTCTTGAAATCTCTGAGAATCTGATTCAATAGATAATACCTTAATAATTCCTATTTACCAGAATGACGAGATTCCCACAACCACTTCAATGTTTATAAGGAACCCATTCAGTTCCGGAAATAGAGCACTAATTTGTTATTTCACTCTCTCTCTCTCTTGAATGCTCTGAAGATGGATACTTTAGCCCTTTCGTCCCGTTCGGTTCCTCTGGTTTCTTTCTGTACCAGAAGCTCAGCAAGGTCTCGCTCGTGTTTCGGCACTTTGAGATGCTCTGTTCTCACTGCTTCAGCATCAGGTATTCGTTCTCTTTCTGACTTTCCGATCTGGGTTCATGGAAAGCTTTTGAAAATTCAATTTTGCTTTCATTAATGTGATTTTCCTGCTTCAATTCTTCCAGCCAACAACGATGCGCAGAAGTTCTTAGAAGCTTCTAAGAACGGAAACATAGTTCCAGTCTATCGCTGCATATTCTCCGATCACCTTACTCCGGTGCTGGCTTACAGATGTTTAGTTAGAGAAGATGATCGATACGCTCCAAGTTTTTTGTTCGAATCAGTCGAGCAAACTGACGGATCTTCGACCGTAGTAAGCCCTGCTCTATTTTTTCTTTTCTTATTTCCATCCGCTTCTTTGCATTTAGTGTCTTTGAATATCATAATTATGTTAGGGACGTTATAGCGTGGTTGGAGCTCAGCCAGCACTAGAAGTGGTGGCCAGGGGGAATTTAGTTACCGTGATGGATCATGAGGATGGGCATAGGGCTGAGGAGTTCGTTGAGGATCCAATGGTTATTCCTCGAAGGATCATGGAAAGTTGGAAACCACAACTGATCGAAGGGCTACCAGACGCATTTTGTGGTAAGGAACGAGCACCAACATATTTAGTTTCAATCCATGTCCACCATTTAATAAATAATATTAGATAATAATGCAGTAATCTTAAAAGGCAAAAACAGATTCAAATCCTCTCATCATGCCCCTTTTGTTGGCGTGAGGAAATTCAGTGGCTGCCATCCTTTGTACGCGTATACTAATACATTGATATGTGTGCATAGTAAACTACAGTCAATGGATTTCCTCATGTTGGCACGAGAGACATGAAAGGAATTATTTCCAGAAAAAACACATATTTCACAAGTTTTTTTGCCGATTCAGCTTAATCTGAGCCAATTTGACTCGGCATCAGAGCAGGATTGGTTCGGCCAATCTCGTGCAGCACCCTCGACAAGGGTGAATCAGGCAAATGGTTACTTGTCAGCCGATTCTACTGAGTTTTCTGGCCAATTCAGCCCAATCTGGGCCAATCCAACCCTAGACCGGATCGGTATCAAACGGGGCAAATCCGACTGTTAATAGACAATCTGGCTACTAGACCCACTCTAAATTATGAGGTTTTTTCGGAAAAAAAAAAAAAAAAATTTGTCTATAGCACTCTGTTGTAGCAGAGTGCATCGGTCACGTGCCCAAATGCACCCCCAATGACCAAGATCAAGATTGCTATACCAAAGTACTATAGACGATCTTGGTTCCTTTTTTTCTAACCCAACTCATTGTGCTACAAATTCTCGAGTCACATTTTATGAGTTTAGATCACCTGTATGTACATGTACTCTCTATGGGATCCCATTTGTATGATGTGGGACTCACTTCTAATGTGTGGAATCCATTGAATATGAACATTGATGAAACCCTAAAGAGAAGACAAATACATTCAATGAATTATTCTCACAATTTACAACAGTTGCAGTTAAGGAATGTAAACAGACTACCTTTATTAGAGCATTAAACGATTATTTCCTTTGATGGAGGGATCTCCATTCCACTGTAAAAGAAAGGAATGTAAACAGACTACCTTTATTAGAGCATTAAACGATTATTTCCTTTGATGGAGGGATCTCCATTCCACTGTAAAAGATTTTCATTTTCACTATTTTATTTAATTATTTAGAGAGGAATAAGGAATTGATTACTGATGTGCCGAGTAAACTGTCAATCAATATGAGGTACAATATTCTAAGATTTTATAAGGAAACTAACTAGACCTTATCCCAATTTCAATGGGTAACGCTTCAATATGCATAAACATCGAGTGCTAACAATCACAAATTGGTAGCATCATGGGTACAATGGTTTCTAATTCCATATAGGGGAGAGGTACTTTCAAAAAAAATATTAAATAAATAAAATAAAGAAAGAAGAAAAAGAAAGAAAGTAATCATTTCTCACCAACCTTATAAGAGATTTGAGCTATGCATGGTTGTCTTATATGAATCTACTCAACTATTTAATTACAAACATAAATAGTTAGACCCTAGGGTATAAAAAGCAGAGAAAAAAGAATATAGAGAATTTAATTATAAACATAAATAGTTAGACCCAGGGTATAAAAAGCAGAGAAAAAAGAATATAGAGACTGACCCAAGGTTCTAAATCCAGGTATTAGATATTGGAGTATGGATCTGACGAAAAATTGATCCGTATCTGACACCATATGGATCTAATTCAAATAATATTAAAACAAGATTGGATTGAGGATCTATTTGATTCAAAACTGATACGAATCAATTAATCTAATATCGATTAATAAAACGAAGCATTGACTAATTGTCATCCACTGACATGAAGACTGCACAATGCTCTCTAGTAAACAAGAAAAAGTAGAACCTGACCCCTTCTTTTATCTCTATACCATTCTAATTATGATCATAATTTTCTTTTGAATTATGATATTCAAATGAATATTTTTATTAAAATGTAGCAAAAATTTCTTGAATGTTTGATGTTAACCTAATGTTTTCATCCCCCTCTTTTATCCAGACTTCGGATTAACAGCTGAAAAAAAAAAAAAAGAATGTGAAAAATTATATTGTATTCCTATGTTATTTACTAACATGAATCATATTTTATTTGGAATTAATTTTAGTGGAATTAATTTTAGTATAAAAGTAGTGGACTCATAAATAATTGAAGGATTCTTTTCCGAATGCAATCGACATAAAACTTAGGTTGTAATAAATAGGAATCGATACCACCGTTGGTGTTGATAAATCAAGTAATGCATAAATTATAAATTATAAGATAACAATAATAATCAAACTTTATCCCAATTAAATAAGGTCGATTACATGGATCTTTATTCCTATCCTCCAATCAATTTTATTCACGGTCATATTTGATACAGGGAGTAAGCTATGCTTGTCTTTCCTCTACACCTTTCTTACAGTCATTTTAGCTCTACCCTCTCTTTTAGTTATCCCGATCTAAATTAAATCACTCATGCATACTAGAGCATCTAAAAGTTTTCATTGAACATGATTATGCTACCTCAAATGATTTTCTTTTAATTTATCATTCCGTGTTACTCTCAAATTAACTCTAATAAGGTTATTCATGAGTTTATCCTTTCTGGTTTGTAAGAATTTATATTAAATGACCACAAACACTGATATTGCTAGCATGAAGAATAGACTAAGAACTTAAGTTAATTTACCAACTAAATAAATAAAAATAAAAATCTTAAGTTAATAAAAGTTACAAGTAGAACATCGAATCCATGTGGCTTCCTCTCCCACTTACTTTTTTTTTTTCTTCTTCTTCTCTTCTTCTTTTTTTTTTTTTATCTTTTTAATTTGTGGGCCTCTTGTTAATCAACTTAATTTATTTGGGAAGTAAGTATTTGTGTGTGTGTGTGTGTAGGAGGGTGGAGATGATAGTGTTGTGCTCAGCCTCATCCACTCGGAGTCATAGTTTCATTCGGATACATCTCTTGAGTAGAGGCACAGTCCTATTAGGACATGGTTCCTGGTACAACGTATAATCCTACTGGGTTACATTTCCCAATCGGAGTCTAGAGTCCTAAGACAACTAGGTCATGTCGTAGGAGTCCTTCTCCTAGTACAATACGATGTCCATCATCACGGCCATACAACCACTCGTATGGTGACACGTGTCACTCTTATTACTGACCGATTTGGCTTCCTTGGCTACAGTATGCTACTCCTACTCAAAGTCTATGACATGGGCGTCCCTCAGAGCAACACATGGCAGTTCTTTTGGCGATCTATTTCCCACAGTCCTAGTTCTTCCATGCTTCTTCCCAATCCCTATAAGGAAATAACAGACCTCTAAGGTAGATTATCTCACAATCATCTCACAATCATTTGATAATCATCTCACCATTCACCCGCATTCTCTCTCTTACGCTCAAACTCTCTCTTCGTTCCCTTTTTCTCTAAACTGGGGATAGCTTTTTGCTATCTCTTGACTATTTACATTGAGAATCTAACTTAGGCATCAAAGTGTACCTGGGGCATAGTCGCCCAACTCCCTTATTTAACTTTTGTGATTGCTGGTTGCTCGGATCACAGACCGGTCGACGATTTCCAACCGTAACAGTTTGGCACCCACCGTGGGGCCTCATGACTGAGTTTCACGAATAACGTACGAGGAATTTTACCCACGATTCAATGGCTCATCGAAGAACTTGTGCTCAGGTTTCTCAGCAACTTCCCTCTGAGTCATCTGTGTAGGTCGATGAAGACAGCATTGCTAGTATGGCTAGGGTGAACCACACCCCAAAGCCAGCACCGACTCTGACAACCACGGCGTCTTCGCCTCCTCTCTAGTACTTGACTCTCAACAGTTTGACGAGTTGAGGCAGCAAATCAATCAGCTAACCCAAACACTAAGAGGAGCCTAAGCGGCACACTCGGGGGGTTGCTGGAGCAGGTGCAAATCCTCCCCCAACACTAGCGTCGAGAGCGCCACCGGTCGCCGACTCGGTCGCTGACCATCCTGCACCCGCAGGATCAGTCAGAACAGCACCAAGTAATCCACATCCTCCAATAGGATCCCAAGATCGTAGCAGGGCTCCTGGCATGCCAGCTCGTAGCACGGCAGGGTCCTTCATAAGTTGCCATCTGGCCTACCGCCAACCAGTACAGGGCATGCGCAGTCCACTTCTTCAGCCTGAGAGGGATGCGAGGTCCTTCATCAATACCATCTGCCAACAGAGAGCCAACTTAGAGATGCCAACCACTACAGCGGTCATTCCACCGGTAAATCTACAAATTGAGGTCGAGAGACAACTGTTAGAGCTGACCACTTGGCTCCAGCAAGTAGAGTAGAACCGAGCCATGCCTCAAAGGACCGCCTATACAGCTGTCACAGCACTCTCCGACAAGATCATGAGAGCTCCTCCTCCAGAGAACTTTAAGATGCCAATTCTCGACTCTTACAATGAGACGATCGATCCGGAACAACATCTGGACGCGTTCGTCTCCACCACACTCTTCTACTCACTGAGCAATAGCCTGATATGCCGAGCGTTCCCTTCGATGCTCAGAGGTTTCACTCGTACATGGTTCAACAACCTGCCTCCAAGGAGCATTACCTCGTTCGAGCAGATGTCAAACAAGTTCCCGACACACTTCCAGGCCAACCAAGAGCGCAAAAAGACGTCCTACCATCTATCAATGGTGAAGCAGCAGAAGGATGATAACCTATGAGACTTCATCAAAAGCTTCAACCCTGAGGTGCTGGAAATCAAGGATGTGGAGCCAATGATACACATGTCCAGTCTCCAGGCCAGAGTGATAGACGAGAAGTTTTGTTGGTCCCTTGCCAAAAAGCCCCCAAAGACCTTGCAAGACCTACTCGCCAGGTGTGAGAAATATGCCTCCACTGATGGACAACCAAGTCCCAGAAGACCAATATTGTTAACAACTTGAAGGCCGACCAAAAGTCAATCGACAAAAAGAAGTCTAACCCGATGGATTAGGTCCAAAACACTAGTGATCCCAAGAAGCAAAGGTCATGCAAAGAGTAAGTACATCGGCACCCCTACAAGACCTTTGACTTCTACACTCCGCTCACCACCTTAATGACGGAGATCCTGGAGGTGATAAAAAATGATCGGAACCTTCGACAGCCCCCGAAGCGGCTCCGTGACGGTAAAAATAAATCTCGTTCCAAATATTGTCGCTTCCATCGCGACTACGGTCATCACACAGACAATTGTAGGTACCTGAAGGGCGAGATAGAAGATCTCATCCGAAGAGGATACTACTATAATTTTGTCAGAGATGCTGGCCGAGGACCAGCACCAGCGCAGAGAGACCGTGATCTGCCTCCTCCTCTGCCAAGGAATCAATAGCCCAATGATTGCCGAACTAAGGCCGGCGAGGATCCTAACACCAACCGGAGAGACGACAGAGAACCCGAGGGTGGTTCAGCCATGCCAAGGTAATGGGTCGGTGCCATTCAGTTCCGCTCATTCAGAGGCTCATCGGGGCGACCCACCAGCCAACATACCGGTGAAAGAGGGCCTAAGCAGCAGACAACACATCTAGTTTGGGTCCTTCTCGGCCTGGTCCAAACCTGTGAGGATCGATAAAAGCAGATAGAGATCCCGCTCATCGTAAAAAAGGCAACTCTCCAGTCGGTGTTTCATAGCCAGCCCCCCACCAAAAAACTGGCCCTGCACATCTACAGGGCTACGAATTCCACGGCATAGCGGCGCCTATGCCATTACCAGAGGACCCAAAGCTAAAGAGAAGACAGTCTTCACAATCAGAGGAGGACCGGTGGTTGGAAACACATCTAACAGGTCGGCTAAGGCATATTCGTACCTGGTCGCGAAGACCGAGTGGCCAACCAAAAAAGCAAGAATCGGTGAAATCATCACCTTCAGTGACAAGGATCTCGTCAATGTGACAGTACTCCACAAGGATGCTATAGTCTTCACTACAAGGATCGGACACTGTGATGTGGCAAAGTGCCTGGTAGATACCGACAGCTAGGTGGACATTATATTCTACCACGCATACCAAAGAATGCAAGTAGGGGACGACTAGCTGTAACCGATCACGTTTGACCTGATCAGCTTCTTAGGAGATCCAGTGATGGTGAAAGGAGGCATACAATTGCATGTACTGCTCAGCCAGAAACCTAAGCAGTAGATGGCGCTAGTTAAATTCATGGTAGGGGGCCGGCCATCGAACCATAATGTGATATATTCGGCCACCCATCCTTAAACAAGCTCAAGGCTTGCATGTCCAACTATTATCTGGTAATGAAATTCCCTAGAGAGAATGGAGTCGGCAAGTGCAGAGCCGACCAGGTAACATCCAAAAGATGGTATGCCACAAAGCTGCGAAACAGTCAGAGAGCTCTAAAGTCTACCCTGGTCCACACAGTAGACATAGAGGACGTCCGAGACATCAACCCCCTGGAAAGGGGAACTCCAGTAGAAGAGTTACAGTTGATCCTTCTATCATCCGACCAGCCAGAGAAGACATTCCAAGTTGGCTCCTTGTTTCCTGAGAACAAGAAAGAGGAATTAATTGAGTTCCAGAGGCAGAACCTCGACGTATTCTCTTGGTTAGCCTCTGAGATGCCAGGAATCCACAGAAAAGTCATTGAGCACTATCTCGCAGTAGACCCACAGCACCGACCGGTCAGGCAGAAGAAGAGGAGCTTCGCACCTACCCATCAATCGGCCATTGATGAGGATGTCTAGAAATTGTTAAGAGCCAATTTCATCTGTAAGGTGACCTATCCAAACTGGTTCGCAAATGTGGTTATGGTTCCCAAGGTGAATGGAAAATGGAGGATCTGCATTGACTTCACAAACCTCAACAAAGCCTGCCCAAAAGATATCCGCTGCCACGTATAGACTAGTTGATAGACGCTACGGCCAGACACGAGCAGCTCAGCTTCCTCGATGCCTACTCGGGCCTATTCGGGTTATAATCAGATCAAGATGAAGAAGTCCAATGAGGAGTGTACATCCTTTATCACCAACCAAGGGCTCTTCTGCTATATGGTCATGCTTTTGGCCTAAAGAACGTAGGAGCCACCTACCAGAGATTGGTGAACAAAGTATTCAGGAACCAGATCGATCGCAACATGGAAGTGTACGTCGACGACTTCTAGTGAAGAGCAAAGAAGCCGACCTAAATGAAGCCTTCCAAGTCCTTCGCAAGCATAGCATGAAGTTGAACCCACGAACTGTGCTTTTGGCGTCGCCTCTGGCAAGTTCCTAGGGTTCATGGTCTCACAAAGGGGCATAGAGGCCAACCCTTCGAAGATCACAGCCATACTCAATATGTCCGCGCCGACCAAACCAAAGCAAGTTCAGGAGTTAAACGGTCAAATAGCTGCCCTCGGATGCTTCATGTCTAAGGCAGCCGAGCAATGTCTGCCATTCTTCAAGACACTGAAGGGCATTGAAAAATTTGAATGGACGGAGGAATGCCAGAAAGCCTTCGAGAACCTCAAGGCCTACTTGGCCTCGCCGCCATTGCTGGTCAAACCAAGTCCTGGGGACAATCTGCAGCTATACTTTGGAGTCTCAGACCTGGTAGTGATTGCGGTGTTGCTGAAAGAAGAAGACAAAGTCCAATGCCCTATATACTATGTTAGTAAGGTACTGTTAGACGCAGAGACCCAATACAAGCAGATCGAGAGGTTAGCGCTCACCTTGGTCATGACGGCCCGAAAACTCTAACCATATTTTCAAGCATACCCCATCTCTGTGCTCACCAACACACCCCTGAAGAAGGTGTTATCAAAGCTGGATGCTTTCGGTCGATTGATCAACTGGGCAGTGGAACTTTGCAAGTTTGACTTGAAGTTTGTGCCCAGAACGACCATCAAAGCACAGCCTTGACGGAGTTCATAGTAAAAAGCACCTTACCAAAGGGGGGAAGTAGTGGTGCCAGAGGATGAGGATAGGCCCACATTGGCCGAAGCTTCGTGGACACTGCAAGTAGACTGGTCCTCCATGGATGGCAGATCGGGGGTAGGGGTGATACTAACCAGCCCAGAGCAATTTAAAGTCCAATCGGCCATTAGATTTGGGTTCTGCACAACAAATAATGAAGCCGAGTACGAAGCCATATTGGCCGGTCTTAGACTGGCAAAAAGTCTCCTGGTCCAACTACTCATAGTCCACAGTAACTCACAGCTAGTCATTCACCAAGTGTAGGGGGATTACAAAACTAGGCAGCCAAGGATGCAGAAGTACCTGGAGAAAGTCAATTGGGACATAACGGTCTTTAGGACCTTCGAGCTGCAGTATGTGAGCCGGGACAAGAACATGGAAGCAGACGAACTGTCTAAGCTGTCCCTGGCAGATATCTTTGAGCTGGACACTGCCGTATACATCAAGTTATAGGAGCGCGTAATTAGCACCGTCGAGGAAGTCGCACCGATCGTAGCCACATCCAGTTGGTACGACCCAATATGCAGCTACCTTCGGACCGACACACTACTAGAGGACAGAAAGAAAGTGCGAGCATCTAAACCAGAGCAGGGCAGTACACCATCCATTAGGATATACTATAAAAGAAATCCTACACCATGCCATTACTTCGGTGTCTCCAATCGGAAGAAGTTGAGTAGGTAATGAAAGAAGTCCATGAAAGTATATGTGGTCGGCACTAAGGAGGCCGATCGCTATTTCAAAAGATCCTCCGACAAGGCTATCACTGGCCAGGTATGCACAATGACTGGATCGAGCTGGTGCGCAAGTGCGAGAAGTGCCAAATCTATGCATCGGTACCAGATGCTCCGGCCGCCCCCTACAGTCGATTACCAGCCCTCTCCCCTTCACTATCTGAGGCATAGACATTATGGGGCCCTTCCCCAAAGCAACTTACCAATGAAAGTATGTCATCATGGCCATCGACTACTTTATGAAGTGGATCGAGGTGGAGGCCATCACAAAGATTGACTCAACCAAGATAGAGCAATTTTTCAGGCATTTTGTGATATATAGGTTCAGCGTGTCCCGAATCCTCGTGACAGACAATGGAACCTAGTTTTCCAGCACATCCTTCACAGAGTTTTACATGAAATTTCAGATAGATCATCTTTTTGGGTTGGTCGGCTACCCACAAACAAGTGGGCAGACAGAGGCCCCTAACAAAACCATACTGTCAGGACTAAAGAAGAAGGTGGCCGATGAGAATGAGAAGTGGATCGACGAGCTGCCAAGCATTATCTGGTCATACAAGACCACCAGCAGAACTCCTACTGGTGAAACTCCTTTCATGCTTGCCTTTGGCACAGAAGTAGTCGTCCTAGTGGAAGTCTTTCATCCCACTTATTGGATCCTAAATTTCAATGAGGACACTAACTTCGACAATCTCTGAACCAGTCTAGATGACTTAGAGGATGTTAGAGAATCAATAGCATTCAGAGTTATCGAATACCAGCAGGCGACGGCTTGGTACTATGACAAAATAGTATGGCCCAAAATATTCTGAGTAGGGGACTTAGTCCTCCTGAAGGCAACAGTCTCCGAGCCGACCAGCCAGGACAAAAATGGCCAAAAATTGAGAAGACCTTACCATATCATCAGGACAGGATGACCTGGATCATATACCTAGCCACCCTAAGTGGAAAAGAGATCCCTCGCACCTAGTGCGCCACCAGCCTTCGCAAGTGCTACCAGTGAGCCAAGCTCGGTACTAGCCCAGTCTATCACTTGTTACTTAGTTTCTAAACCAAGTAGTCTCATTTTAGTGAAGTCGGCCAACCAGTCTAGGCTTGTTATATAATCTTTCTTTCATAGCTAGTAGTTCAGTTGTCAATTGGACCCCCTGGGGGCATCTGCTCAGATGCAGTTTTAGATACATAAAGTCATCTCATTGCGTCTAGGCAAGTATAAGTAGCATGCTAGTCCTTAGTGACTTTGCCTATTCGTACCCACAAGCAAGTGTGAATAGCATGCAAATCTCACTAGCATCTGCCTACCCATACCCACGAGCAGGTATGAGTAGCATACAGACCATACTTGACACAGCCTACTCGTACCCAACATCAGGTATGAGTAGCATGCTAGTCCTCAGTGACTCTGCCTATTCATTCCCATAGGCAGGTATGAGTAGCATGCAGACCTCACTACCATCTGCCTGCTCATACCCACAAGTAGGTATGAGCAGTACGCAGACCACTCAGGGGTGCGCACCCAACACAGCCCTTATGTACGTCCTAATGACAAGTGCCAAGGGTAGACCACTCAGGGGTATGTACCAACCTCATTCATCCCTTAAATAACTCACACAATCAAGTGTACTCGTCTTGCCAACCAGTCAGACCGACTACACTTCAGGGGTATGAGGGGACATACATAAAGACGAGCAGAGAAAGGGAAGACAGGAAAGGTGAAGAACAAGCATGTCTTAAAATTACATTCAATTAATAAAGGCCACAGGGGGCAGTAGTACCAAAACCTACAAGGGGCAATAGGATACAAGGAAGAAAAAGAAAAAGAATCCTAAGGAGGTCCATCCTTGGCAGCAGGGTCCATAGTGTAAGACCCGTATCGAACTAACCGATCTTACCATCTTGTACCAGGTCTACCTATCATGATCGAGCCAAATGAACCAAGTGCGTGAAGGAAATAGCGAAGACAGGTACTAAACTGACCCAAAAACAGTCAAAATGAGGGTAGGGTCGCATGCCCAGACCAGCAGGGTCGATCCCCCCTCACATAGAAGTCAGACCCCTGATTTTTCATTGGGATTTGGACAACTTAGGAACTGAGGGTTGACGGGATCTCCGACCCCCTCATCGACCCCCTGTTTGCCAACAGAAACCGCAAATAGGAAACTTTCCAAATTTCAATGGGATTCCTTCCTAATCTCAATGAGACTTATTTTTGGAGATTCTACTCTATAAATAGGACATCCCTAAGCCTCTTTCACTCCTTTTGAAACCCTAATTGAGAGTGAGAGAAAGAGAGGAGAAGAAGAAGAGAAGGAAACTTGGAGAAGAAGACCTAATTGAAGAATTTAGAGAAATCTCTGAATCTCAGCAAACCTAAGGTATGGGCAAGCTTTCTATTTGATAATCTAAGACCTTAGAATAGTTCATGAAGAGAGTATAGTCTAGGAGAAACCCAAATCATGCACCCATGGGAAGATTTTGATGAAATCCATGGAGAAATCATGGTAGACAAGGTAAGGAAGAAACCTAGTGTTCTAAGCCATAGAACAAGCCTAGAATGGATTGTGGAAGTAAGTCATAGGACCCAAACGTGAATGAATGGACTGTAGAATGAAAATCTCGACTCAACCCATGGGGGGTCGCACGTGGGCTCAATTTGGAATCGACCCTACCAGACCACAGGATCGACCCCCAGTATTCGGGAAGTCCAGAATAGGGGTGGTCGCACCCAGGGTCGATGGAACATCCGACCCTGGCGTCGACCCTACCTTAGGGGTCGATGTAGACTGCTACCCTACCTGCGACCCACCCTGCGACCCGTGCTTAAAAACAAGCCTAATGATGCTGGAATGACTTCTAACCAAAATCTATCGAATTGTTAGGTTTTCTTATTGATATAAAAATAGTTTTAAAGCTTGAAAGAGGATCAACACTCAAGCAAAGGTGAGGGAACAAGACCTAAACTAATTGGCTAATAATAAACTATTTTTATTTCTTGAGTCCAATGCCATTACTGATTCTATGCGTGTATGCTTGTATGTGCATTCAATATGTCATCCAATATTCTTGCTATTACTGTTCATGCATATTTAATTCTGTTTATTTAGAACATGATGATGATGATGATGCTAGGAATAGGCATATGAATGTATGTGTATGGTTAGTGTATATGGTGCGGGTAGGGGATGGTATCAACCGGTACAACCATGTCATTTTCATGGGGTGTATATTATGCCATGGTTCTACTCAAGTCATGTCCACTGACATCGTCGTATCGTCATTACCTTAGCAGAACTATTACGTCGTAGGGTATCAAGGGAGGTGGTCTCGGACCTTGTAGTCTTCGACTCTGCCAGGGGGCCTTAGCTCTAACTCTATGGATGTATTGAGGGATGCTGGGGTGAGGCCTTGGATACACTGTTTGACATTAGGATTGGTTAGTTGCGAGCCCAGTTTGCAAGCCCTCGCCAGCAGGGGCCTACGTGTTGGTGTGGGCAATCGGTACAGCCATGCCATTTTCATGGGGTGTATATTGTCCATGGTGGGTGCATGTGGGACGACAGTATCGATACTCATTGGGCAGATTCACACACTCGTGTATAGAGGTGAGGCGGCCACCGAACCTTTCTATAGCACATTGCAAACTTATAAATCAGACCACAGATATGAATTGAATGCATGCATATGTTTGTTGCATTGTTTTGTTTGCTCACTGAGCCGTGATGTGTGCTCACCCTTTCGACGTCGAATATTTTTAGTTGATGATGTAGGTACCACGGTGGAAGACTATATAAATACTTTTGTGTACGGGCTCGTCGCTGCGATGGAAGCTGAAAACTTTGTGGAAACGCATGACTCTTAATGCGAGTGCAACGCATGCGTTGTCGATTAGATTTTATTTGAATTATTATGGAAATATAATTTGATATTTTATTTACTTATGTCTCAGTTAATTCAACATAACTTGATATTTTATTATTGATTATCACATTTAGATTCCTCAGTTCATTTATTATTAAGACTTCTGCTATTGTGTATTTATTCTGATTATGGTTGTGGATGTGTATGGTTTTATTTTCAACGGACACAGTCTATTAGAGATCCTGGTTGAACCGTTGGTTTATTAGCGGTTCATCACACCGTTCTGAATGGTGCAGAATTGGGGTGTGACACATAGGGTGTCGCACGGTAAGGTAATGTTCGACAGTTCGGTGATCGGCGTTTGAGGTACCTCATAGGTTGGTAGATCCTCCAGGGTGTCCTCGGCCTCCTCCCGCTCGGCTATCTCCTCTCCTCCCTACTCAGCTAAGAGGGGAAGGTCGAAGAAGTTGACCTCCACTCCCTTGCCCACGAGGTACTATTGCACATAGAGGGCTCCCTTTTGGAAAAATCAGCTCGCGGCCTCCTCCACCTTGTCAGTATACTAGGCGAATCCTTGATAATCCACCACGGCCTGCTCCTGGACTTGTGCTTTAGCCGCTTCAGCATTCACCAAGGTCTCCTTGGCCTATGCGGCCTCATCCTCGGCCGCCCGCTTGGTGTCCTCTGCAGCTCAGAGCTTCACCTCTTCCTGGTGAACCCACCCATGCTCCTCCTATAGGGATTTCTCAACCTTATCCAAGGACACCCTTAGGTTGGCCTTTTCAGCGGCAAGGCTAACTGCCTCGGCAATCTTCTCACTGAGCTCATCCTACACAGTCTTCAGAGCTTCCCGAGAGGCCTCCTCTACCAACTTCAATTTCCCAAGTTCGACGCTCAGAGATGCCACCCTCTGGCATAGACTGGCCACGAGGTTACCGCCCTGAAAGTAACAAATGGAAGAGTTAACCTGCAAACAGAACAAAAGCAAAGGTTAGTAAAGCAATTGAAACCTTACCTGGGCATTGTTGAGGAACACCCACTTCAGCAGGTCCCCCATCACCAAGGACACAGTGAATGTGACGTCCTCCAGAAGTCGGCTTAACGTCACCATAATTCCCACAGCTCAAGTGCTTTGAACACCGAGTCGGTGCTCTTCAAGTTGAGCTGCGGAAGGAAGGGGGCCGACTCCTGCTGTCCCTCGGCGTCTTCCCTCCCTTGCCTAGGGGTGTCTCCCAGGCCCTTCGGGTAGGCCGACTAGGTTAGGTCGACCATCTCAGTAGCTCGGCGGGCTGGGGCTTCCTTCGCCTTGTGTTCCCTCCGATCATCCTCCCTTGAGCCCACCTTCACGGTTGCCCGAGTCTTATAGATGTCGATTGATAGATCTTGGGCCAACTATATCTTCTTCTTAGGCCCCTCCATCGGGGCCGGCTTCTTACCCTTGGGGTCCTCTGTAGCCCCTTAGGACCGAATGATGACCCCTCCAGCTAGGGCATCCTTTAGAGCAACCAATCTGTCGACCTCTGCTGCCCTTTTGCGTAAGATCCTGGCCACTAACTGGTCATTCGAGAAGTTCACTGCGACAAAACAAAGCAATTACACAATCAGTACTGATCATATTAATCCCACCGGAGGTTAGAAGGTATTTGCTAAAACTCACCTAGTAGGCCGTGCTCGGCCAAGGTTTAGGGGTCCGCCAGGTCAGCATAGGGGATAGTCTGGCCCTCCTTTACCTTTCGGAAGACTTGCTTCTCCTCCATGGTCAGAGTGGGCTTTTTGTTAAACCCAGAAACGTCTACCACGGGCCACGCGTTTGATAGAGGGAACGCCGAGCTGCCCGATAAGGAACCAACAAATAAGTATTTTTGCTTCTACCCATGAATGGAGGAAGGTTTATGGGAGATCAGAGGGAGCTTCTTCACGTCCCTCTGACTAAAGTAGTACCACCCACTCGTGGAGCGAGTTTCGGTCAGACTACTGAATTTAAATAAAATCAAAATAAATTTACGATCGGAGTCTCGCTCATACAGCGGATGAAGATGATGAAGGTATCGATGCATCACCACCAGTTCAAAGTCAATTGGGAAGGGGTGATGCGGTGCACCTTCAGAATGTCAACTACTAGGGGGTGAATGGGAAACCTAAGGCTGGACTTCAGAGCGTGTTTATATACGAAGATTTTAGAAAGGAGTAAGGAGCAAGCCCTTTCCTAGGGCACATGAGGTCAGACCACGACATTCGTCATGGAAGCCTCAAGCTGATAGCCCCTTCAGATTTGGGACAGGGTCGACTCGGAACCAACCCTACTGGCCACCTTCCAAGCTTGGAGTTTGTCTATTGGGGGAGTTATTGGTCGGCCACTCCTTTGGCGAGCGACCTCCTAGGGGACTTGCCTACTGGTCAGCTCCGCTCGGTAGCCTCAAAAGATTCCTCCTCAAGCTCCTTTTTAGAGGTATGCTCAAAAGTTGAAGGGACAACTTTCAAAGACTTGGGAATCTTGGAAGCCTTATAGGAGCCCTCCAAATCGTTGGCATCCTAGTCGAATTCTAGACTAATGGAATCTCGGGGTTTCCTCTTTCTATGGGGATTTTTCTAGGCCAAAGATATTTCAGCGAAAGGATCAGAAGACTTCTCCGAAGAGGAAGTCTTATACTGGGCCATGGTTTCTCTCTTGCTCACTCTCCCTAAAGGGTCAAAACTATTGGAGGAGGAGGAATGTAAAAGCATATAAAAAGAAGAAAACGACGAAGTGAAGAAGGACTTACTCTTGGAAGAGAAGAAGGAGAGACGCACAGAAGACTCAAATACTGTGGGGACCTTCGGCTTGAAACTCTCAGCTCGTACCTTGGATAGTGCAAATGATCGAATGAGAAAAAGGAGAACCATATTTATAGGGCAAAAAATTTGAAATCGACTAAGTAACTCCTGTCCATGTGTCACTACAGTAGTGATGGGAGGTCTACCGCGCTGGACGTGACATGATAGGCTGACATCAAGGAATTATAATGGCTCTGCGTGCGTCTTTATGGCGAGTCTTCTCAAGACCCATCGGTTTTTTCTCCACCGTTGGAAGAAGTCGACCGTTTGTGATCGGAGAGGTTCTTTATGGCGCTTCTTCTCAAGACACGTCGATTGATTTCTGACCATTGGATAGGGCTAACCATTCGTAGATGTGGAAATCGATGGTGAGATGCCCTTGTCTGTTAACGTTCATGGCTCCTTAAATTCTGTGCTCCAAAGGATAGTGGGGACAGTTGGTGACAACTACCAGATGCCTGATCGAAAGCTCTGATTGTGTCCCACTTTACTAGGGTGACAATAGGACAATTAAAGAGCATGGCTCAGTAGGCTCTAGTCATGTTCGATCAGACCCAGAGTGTTTGTCAGAGGTTATTTTCACTATTGAATCCTTCGCATCCGACAGATCAAGGGGCATCTGTTATGGGGGAAAAACATCATCCAATGAGAATCTTACACGTGGCATCCAAAACTTCATAGGCCGACCAGACAAGATAGAGTTGTGCTCAGCCTCATCTACTCGGAGTCATAGTTTCATCCAGATACCTCTCTTGGGTGGAAGCACAATCCTATTAGGACACCATTCCTGGTCGGATGTATAATCCTACTGGGTTACATTTTCCGGTCGGAGTCCAGAGTCCTAAGACGATTAGGTCACGTCGTAGGAGTCCTTCTCCTAGTACAATACGATGCTGATCATCATGGCCATATGACCACTCGTATGGTGACATGTGTCACTCTTATTACTAACCGACTTGGCTTCCTTGGCTATAGTCTCCTACACCTATTCGGAGTCTATGACCAAGGCATCTCTCAAAGCAACACCTGGTAGTCCTATTGGTGATCTACTTCCTATAGTCCTGGTTCCTCCATGTTTCTTCCCAATCTTTATAAGAAAAGAACAGACCTCGAAGGTAAATTATCTCACAATCATCTCACAATCATTGACAATCATCTCACCATTCACCCGCATTCTCTCTCTTATGCTCAAACTCTCTCTTCGTTCCCCTCTTTCTCTAAACTAGGGATAGCTTTCTGCTATCTCTTGACTGTTTACATTGAGAATTTGACTTAGGCATCAGAGTGTACCTGGGGCTTAGTCGCCCAACGCCCTTGTTTAACTTCTGTGATTGCAAGTTGCTTGGATTACAGACCGGTGGCTGATTTCCAACTGTAACACCCTGTATACATAATTGTATATAATATATAGTAGGGTTATTATATACATATTACATAAATTACATATTTCATGTGTCGAATGTCCATTTTGTCTTTTATCCCCCTCTTCCGTTACAGTTTTCTCCTCTGTCCCCAGTATCTCTTGTTTCTTCTTTTCTTTGCCAGCAGCACAACCCACAAGCGCAATGCTTGCATTCATCTGGTACGATGAATGAAGATAGGGGCTACTAGGCTTAATCGTGGCCAGCCTAAGTTGAGCAGCAGATAAAGCTGGGCCTGGGCTGAGTTATCCTAGCTAAGCTAAGGCTGCACTGGGCCTAGGCTGAGTTATCCTAGCTAAGCTAAGGCTGCACTGGGCCTAGGCTGAGTTATCCAAACCAGACTTAGGACTGGATTGGGCCTAGGCTGAGTTAAGGGGACATCCAGCTCAGCCCAATTGCACCTCTACTAGTATTAGTGCTCATGTGCTTATATGTTGTCTATATATGTGCTCCACTTGTTTCGACATAAAATTTTACGTGTAATATTTTATATATAAAAAAAAATTTCAAACCCCCCGGTAGAAATCACTATATTTATCTCTTGGAAATAAACATTGAAATTTATTTTACATACAAGTTACACGTAAAATTTTACTGTAAAACATTACATCAAAACAAACGGAGCAGTAGTTGAAATGTAGAAACGTAGATAACATATATGTTATCAACATATCATTGGCAAGTTTGCCTCTCATATATTTCTCCTACATTGTTAAATTTTAAGGTTTATAGCATCATTGTTCAGCTATATTCATAATCAATTGAAATGACAAAAATATACATGATTCAGAAAAACTATATCATATGTGAGTGCAGGTAGATTGGGGTCCATTAAAGGAAAAACTTTGCTTCTAGACATTCTTGTTGATACCTTGCAGACTAACACAGGGCCAAGTGGTATTTATTATTAAGTCTTTTTGCTACATCAAAGAGATAAGTGAGAGTAATTTTTTTATAATTATTATTAAATAGAGACAAAGATAAAATCCAGGTTAGATTGATAGAGACACTCTTTCATATTTGTTTGGAAATGATATTTTAAATTTTAATTTGGAATGTTTAAATGTTTTGTTCTTCAATGATAACATTTCCCAGGTTTCATACTATTAAAAGTTACATCTATTTCCTTACATCGTTTGGTCTTAATATATGGAGAAGTCACAGTAATACCTGTCAACCTAGAAGTAACATAATTTCATAATGAGTAGGTGGATGGGTTGGATATTTCTCGTATGATTCAATAAGACATGTGGAGAAGAAGAAGCTTCCATTCTCTAATGCACCTCAAGATGATAGAAAACTTGCAGATATTCATTTAGCCCTTTATGATGAAGTGATAGTGTTTGATCATGTGGAGAAGGTACTACTTTTTTTTCTCTTCTTCTATTATATAATAGGGAAAAGGAGTCATGTCCTGCAGTGTGTATTTGCATCTAAACACAAGAGAGGCGAAATGACCATCTCGCCTCCTTAATTGGATGTTTGTGCGTGCATTTTCGTTGGTCTTGGCAGTAGTGCAGGAGCCATACAGTCGGACAGAAAATGCTTTCCCCGTAGAATATATTGAACTCCTTAACAATATATGCCATTCAGTTTCTAATCCATTTACTATATATCATAGTTCATTTTTACATGGAATTGAGTTATAATGGAACGCATATGCCTTTCTTTACATTTCCTTTTCCTTAGTTTTGATTTATCATAGCTTTGGTTATTGATGTTAAAATGCATGGGGTGTTGTCTTGTTAATTCCTAACATTTCATTATGTTGAATCTTTATTTTATCCCCAGAAAGTCTATCTGATCCATTGGGTGCAACTAGACCGATACTCTTCAGTTGATAATGCCTATATTGATGGAATGCGTCGGTTGGAACTTTTAGCATCAAGAGTACAAAATGATAACACGTAAGTAAATAATTTCTACTTGTAACAAAAGCTTACAACCCTTTTCACCGTCAGATTTGATCCAATTTTCGAATGAAATACCAAAACTGCTCCACTGTATTTGAGGTTTCCTTGATGACCCTATGAATATTCATCAAAGGGAATCGATTACAATGACAAGTTGTAACAACCCTTGTTACATTAAGACGGACCCTTGATGTAATTAGCATAATATACATTGCTGTACACACTGTTACTTTCAATACTTAGCTTTTTTGCATTGCCAATTGCTAGCCCAAGGCTATCTACAGGTTCAGTGAATTTGCATACACACCTCTTCGGTTCTTCATTGAAGATGTCAAGCATGACAAGTGAAGCGTATAAGAAAGCTGTATTACAGGCTAAAGAACATATTCTTGCTGGGGATATTTTCCAAATTGTATTAAGTCAACGTTTTGAGCGTCGGACATTTGCAGATCCATTTGAAGTATATAGAGCATTGAGAATTGTAAATCCAAGTCCATATATGACATATTTACAAGTATGTTTACTTCTCCCAGATCCATTTTATATTTTACATCTCCTTTAAGTATTATCCATGAGTTATTAGGGTTTCTGTTGTAATTTGTAATCATTTTAATCTATTATGTCTAAATCAGGCTAGAGGAAGTATTCTGGTTGCTTCAAGCCCAGAGATTCTGACTAATGTGAAGAAGGTAAACTCTATTCCCACCATCAAAATATAGTAATGAATGTTGATTGACCTGTGATCAGCTTAGAAATTTCTTTCTCCAGATAGCCAATGTCTTACTTTAACCTAATATAGTACACTAAAGGTTCTAATGTTTCATAATGTTCATTTAAGTTATAATATTGTAGACATGTTCAACGGGGGCCTTTAGAAGCTCCAGTATGGAGAAGCAATTTGATTCACATCAAAGGATCTAAAAGAGTTAGGGGTAAGCCTAAGATGACTATAAGGGAAGGCGGTGAAGAAGGACATGCATAGCTTAGGCCGTATTTCAAGAATAAGTTCGAACAGGGCTGTTGGAGAGCAAGAATTCATGTAGTCGTCCCCATTTAGTTGGGATAATGCTTTATTGTAGTTATCGTAAATAAAGCTATGATATAGCAACAATTATATATTGTACAGACTAGAACTATATGAAACAACAATAATTAATTACCTAATAAACCAACATGAAATTATGGTCACATATATATATATATATATATATATATATATATATATATATATATATATATATATATATATATATATATATATATATATATATATATATATATATATATCTGGAACATACATAAAATAAATGTAACAACGCGTACCTTGTGAGCCAAAAAACTGAAACTTAGAAGGAGGGTTGAGTCATGTTGGTATACTCTCATTAAGACAGTATTTGTCCTCTATTGGTGCAGAAAATCCCCTGCAAATCTGCTTCCAAGATAAAATAACCCCTATATAGGATACCTACCCAGTATGCACACACTGTTAGGTATATGCAGATTCGACTGCTAAGATCAACACCTTTGGAAGAAAGAACAAAGCTTGACCTTTCGATTAAACAGAACACACAGAGAGAGAGAGAGAGAGAGAGAGAGAGAGAGAGAGAGAGAAATCCTATTGATTTCGAGTGAGTTGGAAGCATGGGGTAGGGCTCTATTTATAGGCCCTAGGTATCACTTGGAAATGCCCACTAGATGGATGTGACCCTCCAAATGGACCGTCGAGATCATGCTAGATCATGGATTTAACGATCGACAGTCCAGATGGCATCCATTCAAGTGTAGAAATGCATCTCTACATACATGTCCCTTCCAAAAGGGTATCAGTGTAGGGGTGGGTCAAAACCTGACCATACCCCCTGCACCCATGCCCGTGTCACGTCACAATCGCGGTCGTAGGCGACAACCCCTACAAATAAAGACCCCTCCTCTTTAACCTCTAAGCAATGTAGGACTAAGAAAGTCCTACACTACTCACACCAATTCAAAATCGAAATTCAAAACTCCCACTCAAAATCCAAACCAAAATTTTGGAACCAAACCAGAAAGAACAAGTTTTGAGGTTAAAATTTCTTTTGAAACTTTATTTTTAAAAAAGAGTTTTTGACTTTGACTTTTACTTTTTCCAGTAGTTGTTGTTGTTGTTGTCGTTGTGGAGATTATTATGTATATTGAATTTCTACTTCCACAGACAGGCTCTTTGCTGTAGAAGTTTCTATTTTATAGTCTTGACTTCTTCCTTTAACATAATCAATGGGGCCGTTGTTGTTAACAGGGAAAGATTATTAACCGACCACTTGCTGGAACTATTAGAAGAGGGAAGACAAGCAATGAGGATGAGATTATGGAAAAGATGCTTCTGAATGATGAAAAACAATGTGCGGAACATGTTATGCTAGTTGATTTGGGACGGAATGATGTCGGAAAGGTTTCTCTTTATTTTCTCTTTCATGTGAAATAGTTGGATGGGTTTGAATCTCTAGCCTTTTTTGTGATCTTACATTTTTTTTGGGATCGAGTGTAGGTTTAGCCATATTAAGCTTTTCCATTTTGGATATCACCAAGCTCTTAGTTTCCCAATTGAAAGACTGAGCTTTATGTAGTTTATTATGCTCAGACCATTTCTTTTCAATAACTATCTGCTCTTCTTTCTCTTACATACTTAAATTTCTAAAGGAGTGCCCTAACCTGTTGAGAGCTGGGGGTTGAAAATAAGTGCTCTAAAGCATGGGTTTGGAGTTATAAGAACTGAGGTGTACTATAAGTTTTGGAGACTAGCTAGATGGAAAATAAAATAAGAAGAATCTTTCACAAAAACTGGTGGCATTGATAGACATAGTTCACATTTTTATGATTTAACCATAAATGTGAAGTTTCACAGCACAAAATGAGGGAGGGAAGATAAATATCATGAAGTTGTTTATGATCCAAGTGTTTGTTATTCCTACAGAAGAACCTTCAAGGTTTAAGTTTAAATTCAAAGAAAAATAGAGTTGCATAAATTTTTAGTAGGAAAGAAGACAAAGGAGGAAGGGGCTGCAATGCATTTCTTTTTTCTTCTCTTATATTTTGGGTTTCTTCTTCTCTAAGATTACAATTTGATTTTACAATGCATTTTATATATGGGGATGAGATGCATCTGAGCCATACACTTGGACCCATCTTAGACATCATTATAAAATACTAAGAGAAAGGAAAACAGAGCATTATTACTTAGACTCTCTTTGGTATGTATTATAAAATTAATTTATAATATATTATGACATATGTAGTTCTTTGGTATGATTTATTATACTTATTTATATTCTCATAAATGATTTATTATAAATAATTCATAAATATAAATATAAATTGTATCAAAGAGAGCTTTAATAAAACAAAGAAAAAATTAAAATAATACATTAATCTCAACACCAAGTATATTCCCTCCACACACACACACTAGCAAACGTTATTTCATTATAGTTCATTGCTAACTTACAAATCCTTTTTTTTTTTTCTTTTTTTTTTTTTAATTATTGTGTATCACTGACCTGAGTCCCACAGCTTTGCTGTCTTGGTAGAGTCCATTAATCATGCAAAAGCCTTTAATATGTTATTCCTCACTTTAGCATGATTAGACGCATACCTCTGTTTGATGATTTAGCTATCAGTAAGTATAATGTGATTAATGATCATGTATGTCATTTCCCCTTTATTTGTTTCTCTATAGGTCTCCAAACCTGGTTCTGTGAAGGTAGAGAAGCTGATGAAGATTGAGCGGTACTCCCATGTAATGCACATAAGCTCTACAGTAAGAACTTCCGAATCCAATATTTCTTTCCTACTCCATCTATAGCATCATCTACATGAAAATCCATTTGTATTCTATATTATAAAGGGTTATACACTCTGTAATTATAAATGTTGTTTCCTATTTTACTGATTTACTCCATAAATTACAAAGGATTTTAATGACAAAGACCTGGATCTTTTTGAAGGTTACAGGTGAATTACTTGATGGTCTCACTTGTTGGGATGCCCTACGGGCAGCTTTGCCAGTTGGAACAGTTAGTGGGGCACCTAAGGTATACAAAAGCTTACTTATTTCATGATCATCTATGTTTGGAGAATTTTTCAGACTCTAATTTTAGTCACAGGTTCCCTAATCACACTTGAGATTGGCTTACATGTATGGTTTTGTCTTGTGATTTCATATAACCTGAGCCTCTTGTTGTCCCCAGCTAATGGTTCATGTCAGGATAGGAGGTAATTTTTTATTTTGGACTAAATATATGTTATGTGTGCTTAGAATTCTTGTTCCTGTTTTGAAGATTGACCCACTTCAATAAAATTTAGTGGCGACCTGAATGGGAATTCAAGGGTATAGGGGGATTTGTCCTCGCACTATGATTCGGCCTGACCCGACTTAGAGGAGATATATTCTTTTCATATCTTGTTGTTCTAGCCGCAAAGATAAGTTTGAAAGAGGTTTTCGAGCTAGGGTTTTGAGACAAAGTTTGGTGTCGTACTGTTTGGAGTTTTTGAGAGATCTCTATTACATAGTGAATCATTTTCATCTTCGTCCGTGGATATAGCACATCAAATTGATTTGTGAAACACAAATTATTTTGTCATCTTTTTTTTTTTTTTTTTCTCTTCATGTTTCTTTTTGTGTTAACAATATGAGTTTTTGACTTTCCATTTTCTTCAAAATGATTGTCATGACTTACATTATGAGATACGATTACAGAAAGTATTTGTATTCTCATACAAAGTTATCTTCTATTTCATTCTCATTTTTATGCACTATAGGTGAAAGCCATGGAGTTGATAGATCAACTAGAAGTTACCAGGAGAGGGCCATATAGTGGTGGTTTTGGAAGCATTTCATTCACTGGAGATATGGACATTGCACTTGCTCTCAGGACAATCATTTTCCAACCTGGACCCCATTATGACACAATGTACTTGTATGGAAACGCGAACTGCCGTCAAGAGTGGGTGGCCCACCTTCAAGCGGGGGCTGGGATCGTTGCTGACAGTGTGCCTGATGAGGAGCAGAAAGAGTGTGAGAACAAAGCAGCTGCTCTTGCCCGTGCCATTGATTTAGCAGAGTCAACTTTTGTTAAGAAATGAAAGTGTCAACATTGAATTCCATTTTTTTCTATTGTACTTTTTCGAACGGGCTGGGATCGTTGCTGACAGTGTGCCTGATGAGGAGCAGAAAGAGTGTGAGAACAAAGCAGCTACTCTTGCTTGTGCCATTGATTTAGCAGAGTCAACTTTTGTTAAGAAATGAAAGTGTCAACATTGAATTCCATTTTTTTCTATTGTACTTTTTCGAAAAGTTAGTTTTAAAAACAATATATATATATATATATATATATATATATATATATATATATATATATATATATATATATATATATATATATATATATATTTAAAACTCATTTTCTTGTGGTTTTTAATAAGATGGGTTGAGTGAGGCCAGGAGATGAGGTCTGCTCTTGAGGGAGGCTATAGAGGTCTTAGAGGTCGGCATTGGAAGCATCGGAAGCCTCGGATCATGAATCATAGACATCATGAATGTCATGGATGTCATGGAGGCCTCGAATGTGCCTCATAAAGGTTATGAGTCTCATAAAGGTCATGAGGTCATGTGCCTCATAAAGGTTATGAGTCTCAGAAATATCATGTGCCTCATAAGGATCATGAGCCTCATAAAAGTCATGGGCCTCATAAGGGTCATGAGCCTCATAAAGGTCATGAGCTTCATAAAAGGTCATGATCGTTATGAGCCTCATAAAAGTCATGAAGGTCATGGGGCTCCTGGAGGTCATGGGGGTTGGCAATTGATGTGTCCCTAGACCCAAGGGACACATTTGTTCCTAGGATTACATTCTTATGAGAGGGTACGAATCTTGACCTTTAGATCTAGACCGTTGACTTGAAGGAACACAACTTTACGATGGGATACCATCAAGAGACATAACTTTTCAAAAGGGTACCTTTAAGAGACGTCTCCAACTCTATAAATAGAGGAGCAGGTTTCTTCCTGAGAGAATAATAGTGGCGTACTAATTAAGGACTACTCTCTCTTTCTCTCTCCCTCTTTATGTCACACCCCAATTCCACACACTTCAGAATGGTGTGATGAACCGTTAAATAACCAACGGCCCAACCAGGATCTCAAATAGGCTATCC